>JZKD02S0812155.1:736897-749661 GCA_000966675.3 Picea glauca | reverse complement strand
TATATATATATATATATATATATATATATATATATATATATATATATTCTTATAGTTAAACGTATTGGCATGGTATGCCTTTAGGGCATTGTAATAAGCATCCTTTCAAGGGCATGGAAACCAAGAGAAAGAAGTCAAATTGTAGTAGGAAATTCCATTTTCCTTTATCTCATCCTTCCCATTTGTTAAAGTAAGGCTTATTAAAGAAAATGTGTACATGCACGAACTTGAAATTGATTATAGGAATCGTGGCAAGACCTCCATAGTAGAAGGTAGAAATGTCCTTGACAATGATGGGTTTAAATTTTACTTATTGCAAAAAAACAAGAGATGACTTTTCATCATGTAACATCATATTAAATTCATAAGAAAATGATTTATTGGCATGATGAAATTAATAAGAGGGTTAATATTGGGAGACATATATGGCACTGGGGTTTCAACAATATGGCAAGGAATGAAATAACATGAAACACAAATTAATGGTTGGGTTTTCAGAAGGGCCCAATTCAACGCCCCAAAAATAACATTTTTAATAATAAGATCAACCACTCTCTACAATATCCTTTAATTTCAAAAGTATAACTATAGTTAGAATCAAAGGATTATGGGTCATTTGGTTTTTTGGTGTGTAGACACTTGTTTGTAGAGGAGAACATGGAAACCATTTCAATTGCTTTCATTGGACCTAGATATGACATCAAGTGCATATTCCATGTGTGAAGTTGACACTATAGACTATTGATCTAATTAGATCCAATGATTTTCAAATTCTTATTGAGTTGTACCAACAACACACACAATTATTTTGTGATGTTACCATTACCCTAAACTTCATCTTATTATAATAGTGCTCAAGAGATTCCGTTTATATATCACCACTTGCCTAATTATTTCCACATCTCATTTTGGTGGTCCAACTCCACCACTTTGGGGGTATGTTGGTTTCATTTATTAAATAACATAAGATATTCATATGCTCAAGTTACAAAATCTTAACCGTAAATATTTTTACAAAATTCATATTTCTACCTAGCAAGGTAATCATAAATATTTTTTTTCAAAATTCAGATTCTACGTGAAATAGTAGAAATTGTTTATAAGCATGTTAACAACACTTCAAAATAAGAAGTGTCCATTGAAATATTAGGATCTAGGGTTTGACAGTCGTGGGGAGCTAGGGTTTGACAGACGAGGCTACAACAGAGAACTACATGAGCAGTAGGGGGGGGGGGGGGCAAGGGAACCCCCTCATACAAACAGGTAGTGGGGGAAAGGGGAAAAGGGCCAAGCAGTGGAGTTTTCAAGGAACAAGTGACAGGAACCTCAGGATCAGACCTAGGGAAGCATCAAGAGAGAATCCGGGACAAAAATGAGACTAGGGAGGAAGTCGGTAAGGAAAATCAGAAAGAGGCGCAAGAGATCGCGATCGCTAACAGAATGGAGGGGTGCAACCCCTGCAAGACCAAAACAACAATGATACCCAAGGTGGTACTAGAGGACCCACAAACACAACTCTACAGGGACCAGATGAAGATGCATGTGCTCATATGAAAATTCATGGGGTTATGGCCCACAGAACGAACTCTATGCAACTTGATTAAATATCACTGGAAGCCAAATGGAGAAGTGGAACTCCACCTCGGCTCGAAGGTTTTCTTCACAACAATATTTATTAACCTGGAGGATAGGGACAAAGTCTTCGAGGGAGGTCCATACTTCCATGCCTCAGCGGGGCTCTACATGCAGCCATGGAAAGAAAATTTTTCCCTTGAGAAAGAAACTTTAAAAAGGTACCAATCTGGCTGAGATTTTATTCCCTACCCCTAGAATACTAGTTTCCCTCTACCTTTGAAGAAATAGGAAACAAACTGGGGAAATATGTGAAGACCTCATAAGCCACCCAAAAAGGAAGATACACATCATATGCAAGAATTGGCATAGAGATGGACGTTTCTGGAGCACTCCCAGAAGCCATAAGTCTGGAATTCAGGGATGAGGAATGGATCCAAAACATGTATTACGAACAGATCCCCTTTAGATGCAGAAGATGCCATGAACATGGACACTTGATCAAAGAGTTCCCTCTAAACAAAAAGCAGGAAGCGACAAATCCCAAAACACAACAAGACGAGGAAGGGTTTATAACCCCGAACCCTAGGAATAGAGCTAATAAAAATAAAAATAAAACCTCGGCAAGAAATACCCAGGAGACCTAGAATACAACAGAAGGAAGGGAACAAACAAACAAAGGGACAAAAAAAGACAAGGACTCGACAAAAGTTCCATAAGTCAAATACCAAGCAACAAAAGAGCCCACCCAACAACCAAACAATACAACAGTTCAGGGGAGTTGCACAACCCCAATGGATAGAGAAACAAAAGATGAAAACACCACCATGCAAGACGTAGAGGGGGATGAAGAAATGACCTCAAGCGAAGTAGGAACATAAGACCCCGATCTCAGAGACTTGGTGGAAAGGGAAGGCATAGACATTCCACACATATTAGAGCAATGGAAAAGGTAGGGAGTTGACAACGTACTAACAGAGAAACTCAACGACATCCAATACTTATTCCTCCTACGGGAGGAATCCAAAGCCAGAGAAAAAAAATTCACACATGGGGAGATAGGACACCTAGGAGTGAAAGTTGGGGAGGGACAATCACAGATATCACCCAAACAGACGAGGAGGAAAAAAGGCAGGAAATCAAACATCGTAGCACTACAGGAGCTAGGAGCGCTACTGATCAACTTGGGTAAGATCAAGAAAATCTTTCCCCACTCTCCCCCACATGTTTAAATGAAGGTCATAAGTTGGAATATAAGATGCATAAACAACCCAAGAAAATAAAGAATCCTTAGGAATAAACTAAAGCAGGAACAATCGGATCTTTGCTTTATTCAAGAGACAAAATGGAGTCAATTAGTAAACAACACTAGTGCAAGTACAAGATGGTAGCCATAGAAGACCACCAAAGGTCAAGTGGCATACTCATGTTGTGGAACCCACAAATCCTAAATTTAATAGCAACTGAAGCAACCAAGTACACCCTAACGATGCACATGCAAATCATAGGAAACACCGAGAAGATTCTATGCACAAATGTGTATGGGCCCCATGGTCCAAAGGAAAATAAAGGAATGATCCAAGACCTAGAATATATAAAAGGCCGAGCCACCAACCTCAACTGGATCCTGGAAGGGGACTTCAACATTATCACCTCCCTTGCAGAAAAAAAGGGTGGTACGAGAAGATTGGATCGGGATGCGGAGGAGTTTTCAAATTTTATAGACAGAGCGAGATGGTAGATATCCAAACTAAAAATTGCCAGTTCACCTAGAAAAACAAATGAATGAACCAGTTCAAGTAGCTACAAGACTCGACTGATTACTTATATCGGAGTCAATCATTTTGCAGGGGCTAACCTTAGATTGCAACATCCTACCCTGGGATGGTTCTGATCATTGGTCGGTGCAACTAGAAGCTGGCTTCCAAACAACACCTTAGAACAAACCCTTCAGATTTGAGAAATTCTGGATTGATCACCCGACTTTCAAGGAAAAAATCAAACAGTGGTGGCAGGAGGAGCAACCGGAGCAAGGGACTAGGATGTTCAAACTACACAAGAAACTTAAATACATCAAAAATAAACTCAAGGAATGGAACAGGGAGATCTTTAGGAATATAAACACAGAGAAAAATGACATTGAAGAAAAAATGAAAAAACTCCAAGAAACTTGCATGTGGGAAGGCTATACGGAGGACTAGAAAAGGGAAGAGCTCCAAATGACCCAAGAGTGGGAGGTGCGATGCCAATAGGAGGAAACACTCTGGCGTCAGAAGTCCCACATCTGATGGATAAAGGAAGGAGAGCGGAACACCAAGTTCTTCCATAGAACAACCATGGCTAGAAGGGCCCATAACAAAATCTTGAAGATCAAGGACCAGGATGGAATAGAGCGTGAGTCCCATCAGGACTAGCCACTATGGTTAGACACTTCCATGGGATAGCCCAAGAACCACATCAAGACATATCGTAGTCCATTCAGAGGATAACCCAACATATTCCACGCTTGGTTATAGAGGAACAAAACATATTCCTGAACAAATCCATCACCACAGAAGAGGTGGACCAAGCTCTCCAGGAAATGCCCAGTAGGAAAGCACCAAGTCCAGATAGCTTCACTGTGGAATTCTTCAAAGCCTGTTGGGAAATCATCAAACATGACATCTATAAGGTAGTAGAGGACTCTAGAAGGTTTGCCTCCATCCTAAAAGCACTAAACACAATTATGATCACCCTAATCCCCAAAGAAAATGAAGTCAAAAACCCGGAATGGTACAGACCCATAGCACTTTGTAATGTGATCTACAAGATCATCTCCAAAGTCATAGAAAATAGATTGAAACCCCTTCTACCTTCACTAATATCGCAAGAACAGGCGGGCTTCATGGAAGGTAGACAAATAATGGACAACATCATCTAGGCCCATGAGATCATTCACACCTTAAAAATTCAAAAGAGAGGGGGAATGTTAATACAACTGGACCTAGCAAAATATTATGATAAAATTAGTTGGCATTATATGATCAAGACCTTGGAAGCCTTTGGTTTTACCCAGCACTGGATTTGTTGGATTGTCAATTTAGTATCCACAACAAGCTACTCGCTACTAATCAATGGAACCCCAACCAAACCTTTCTGGCCCATGAGAGGGATCAAAAAAGGAGACCCGCTATCTCCTTTCAGGTTGATTCTGATGATGGAAGGCCTCAGCCGGAGCATAAAAAATGCAACAACAACTGGGGAAATAACAGGGCTCAAACCTTTCGATAACTTCCCTACTTCAACCCACCAACAGTTTGTGGATGATACACTACTTCACGACATACCCACGGTCAAGGAAGCCAAAGCCTACAAGTGCATCCCAGAAGATTTTGGGGAACCCTCGGGCACTGAGATCAACCACTCCAAGTCGATGATCTTTTTCTTTAATACCAATCCAACTATCCAAAAGAATTTGACCAACATTATAGGTTTTGAACGAAAAAAACTTCCAACCAAGTATTTGGGGATCCCTCTGACAAACAAAGTTTATAAGTTGTCAACATGGCAAGGAGTAATAAACAGGTTACAGGAGCGAGTAAAAAACTGGATGTATAGTCCCTTAACCTAGCTGATAGACTGATCCTAACCAAGACTATTTTACAACCATCCCAACCTTGATGATGTCAATCTTCCCCGTTCCACAGGGAATCCTACAGAAAATCAGAGCCATCCAGAGGGACTTCCTATGGAGAGGTGATGAAACAAAGAAAAAATGGGCCTTGGTGGCATCAGAGAAAGTCTTCAGGCCAAAAAGCAACAAGGGTTTGGGGCTACAAGATCCACAACGACCAACAATGCATTTGGGGAGAAACTATGGTGGCGGTGGGTCAAAGAAAATGCAATGCCTTGGGTAAACCTATGGAAGGAAAAGTACGCACTGGACACCTGCGACCAGGACATAATCTGCTTTGGAGGAACCATGGAAGGTTCAGCCATTTGGAACCTAGCCTAGCACAACAAAGCATGGATTTAGACACATAGTTTTTGGGAAATCAGGAATGGCAGAACAACCAGATTATGGGAGGATGCTGGGTGGTAGGAACCAAAGATGGAAAACCCAGATAGAGGGATACTCCAACAGGACCTCATCACACAAGGAAAAATCAACGTCTATCAATACTAACAGTAGGGAACAAACAATAACAAATGGAGAATATGGGACAAGATTAATCCTCAGAACAATGAGATACCTGCAACAACAATAAAAGAGGTGGAGGAGGAACTAGGCAGATGGAAAATAACGGTTACAAAAGGAGAGGACCAGCTGAGGTGGGGCAAAAAAGACGGAGGGGAATTCAACCTACAAGAAGTCTGACACTATATGGTAGACCTAGACCAAGATGACCTGGTGCAACACTAGGATAAGCTCTGGAATAGCCCCTAATGACCAAATATTAAGGCCTTCTAGTGGCTAATATTACACAACCACATCCTAACTTGGGATAAATTAAGGAAAAGAGGTTTCACCAGTCCGTCAAGATGTCATCTTTGTCAAACTCAGGAAGAAACAACCAACCATCTCCTTGACAACTGCGCCTACACTGCGGAACTGTGAGACTGGGAAACAAGTATATTCTTCCAGTTCGACATGATCTGTGGTAACATTGCCGCAACAATCAAGCTCTGGAGAGAAAGCTACAACAACAAAGAAGAAGTGAAACTCTGCTAGACCCTCACCCCAGGAATGATTATATGGTTGATATGGAAGGGAAGGAACCGACGCATTTTTAGAAACTAAAGCTGGCCATAAGGGAAGATCAAGGAAATAATAACCTCCATGATACGTGAGACGATGATGAGCCGCAACTGCCCAGAGGGTAGAGCGCAACCCACAGATCAGGACTCCTAAGTCCTAGAGGCTTTCCAACTAGCAGGTGGGCACAACCCCAATCCAAATAGACCACAACTGCAACTCCAAGTAGGTGAGCGTAACTGCAAACCGCCACCTTTAGCCTCCCCAAGTTGAATTTCGACGGGGTGGTGAAAGGCAACCTAGGAAGAACAAGTTTGGGAGGAGTAATCATGGATAGTAAAGGGAACATCATATGACTGTAAACCGGAAGCCTGGGAAACTCAACCAATAACGCCGCAGAATTCAGAGCCCTGGAGACAGGCCTGGAGATTCTTAGCTAGGAGGGGATGATGAATGCCATAGTGGAAGGAGACTCTACGCTATTCATCAACACAGTGAGAAAACTCAAAAATGGTACCAGAATAGGTAAAATCCAGAGGCACTGATGATTGGCCTACCTACAAAAAAAAATACAGGAGCACCTGTGGATAGGGATCACTGTGGAGTTACATTGGGTGAGGAGGTCAGCAAATGGACTGGCAGACATAATAGAAAACAAGGGGGTCGAGAAAGAAGGTCCAGAATTGGACACAATATGGTGCAACATCCCACAAGGTCAATTCCAGGCAGACTGCACCCAACTTGCAGAAAAAGATTGGGACAACAGGAGTAGTACAAAATATTATGGCAAGAATGGAGGCACAATAGACACTGAAGGAAATGTAGGTCCCAGACAGGAGATGATGGCCCACCAATCAAATAAGGTTATAAATGCAGACACATAACACACATCAGGTGAAGGTATGACACCACAGTCCCGTCAATAACAAGAAGTACAAAATTTACCTATTGGAAAGAAGAAGAGATAACTCGCACGCTGCAAAGGACGAAGGATGACATGTTACACTAGGTCCAAGTTGGAGCATACCTCACCTAAGTACATAAGTGGGATGGGGAAAGGGATGGCATACAACGAGTAGGGAAAAGCATTGGTGTAGGAATAAAGACAATATCATCAAGCACACACGCTCTGGAACAGAGGATACCGACGGACAAGACCACCTTTGTTGATGTAGACCCCCTACCCTCGGACCGAGATCCACACATGATCGTTCTAAATTCTCCTCAAGCTGAAGTGGCTCCTTGGATTCCCTGTTGGAATCTTCAATGAATCTGATCCATAGGTCCTTTGTGAAAACCCGCATTGTGCAACTTAACACCAGGTTCAAGCCTTACATCTCCATGCAACCACAATCAGGCTTTGGTGCAAGCGCCTTTCGCAACTTGCAACTCATGAGTTCATGATTTGAGGATCCTCAACTCTTCTTTCTCCAAATGTCGATACCCAAGAATGCGATATGGGTATGACTCCTCCTTGTTAGCGCCTTCCACACATAACCACTGGCTAGGGCCAAGTTCTTAGCACTACTTGCAACTCGCAAGTTCACGAGTTGGAGTGTTGAGCCCTCGTGCTCCTCCTTCGCGAATCCACGAGATGCGATAAGTCAACAATAGGTTGACTCATTTCCCAGGCGACGTATGTCCTACACCTATCACCCGCTTCCACTTTTATCTGGGTGCTTCTACGTTGTGCCACCTGTCAACCACGTGGTCCCCACCTAATGGATGTGACACACGTTTTCCCGAGCCCTCGGTGCTCGACAATTCGTGACCTTAGCGATCAAGGTGCAACTCCTGCACCCTTCGAAAACCCGATACATGAGGTAGCGAGACACCAAATCTCACGACTCTCCTTCCTCCTCGATCGATGGTTCAGGTTGAATCGCGATATCATGACTCGGGGGTTTGTAGCGCAAAGAACTCCACCTCCCCACTCGCGATACCCAAATTCACGAGAATGATCCAACGACTTACGCAAAGCACGATCAACAGTTCACGTTGATCCTGGATCCTAAGGTGATGGGTTCATCCACCTCTAACCACCTTGCAACTTCCTTTGATTCTACGGTCCTCGCAATTTCGCGAGTCCCCCATAGAAATTCTGACTGTTTGCCTCTGCTTCTCAAGGATTCCTGGCCAATGACTTGGCACCCTCCTTCTACTGTCTGGACATAACTTCGACGGTCCAGATCCAACCTTCTATCATTGATCCAACAACTGTTGTAGCTTTCTCCCGAGCTTTCTTGCCTACTTCCGGACCTAGAAGACTTTCAAGTTTTCAAAGGCCTCGACCTTTGTCTCTATTGTGAAGCCTATAACCCTGGCTCCCGCCTGTATTCTAAGAGGTGTTCCTCTTCTTGAGCTTCTCAAACTTCGAACCTTCCAAAGGTTTTTCTTGGCCTATGCGATTCCTTGTAGGGTCCTTGCACGCAATTGTGCTATTCATCCTGAGCTTATATGTGGCTCTAACCTCAAATTTTCTTTGTCCCTTTCTCTCCTTGAAGGGATGTAAGTTCCCTCTTCTACACAGTTCGAGCTCAAGCACGCCTTGTTGAGCCTACAAGGTGTTTAGTAACCTTGTGAATGTCTCCTCCTGGGACACTTCTTTTATATCAAAACTCGAAAGAGAGTTCTTCTCGGTGCACTCCTTGCACTCACTCGATGCCCTCCTGGAAGAGATTCTACAGAATCGTCAGTGACTCTGTCTTCTCACTAAACTTGAAATAGAGTTCCTTCTATGCACCTTGTGCATCCACTCAATGCCCTCCTGGCAGAGTCTCACAGAATTCTCAGAAATTATGTCTTCCTTGTGCCCTCCTCTGCACAGTTCTTCCTTCAAGGTGTTTAGCAACCTTGAGGCATCTTCCTTGAGTCAATGACTTCCTCTGGTGCACCCTCCTGGCACATCTTTGTCTGAAATTCCGCAGAATTCAGAAGTGCACTCTATGCACTGGTTTTTAGAGATCGCAGTACTCTGTCATGCACTCTTGCATGAAACCACAGAGAACCCAAACCTGCAAATCAAAGAACTCAACAGATAATAAAATATATCTATCCCTGCAGATGGAATTTAACATACATCTATAGCATATCATCACACATAAAGACATTTATTCATGAACACATAAACACATGAACAACAACATGCAGGAAAACTGCTATGATTGTATTAATTTGAAATGCCTCTTTACAATGTGAGCTCGGACTACAATAGATTCACGGCTTCCTCTCTTCTCTCTCTCCTATTCTCTCTACCGACTCACTAGATACAAAGAAGATCATTTTACAAAAGGGGTCTCCTTGAGCGCTTCCCTCCATCCTCACCAACTCTCATTAACTTACATTCAATTACATTGAATGGTTGTCTAGTCCGAATCGGATCTAGATCTCAGCCTTACAACCATTTAAGGCAAGATTTATCTAAAGCCTGCGTACATGCATGGCTTTTGGCTATACCAGCCTTACAACATTTAATACAAATTTTCAAAATTTGAAAAATGAGAGGGTTGTGCCTGTCTCCTCCCATTGAATGTGCACTTGATGTGCTGGCTGGCTGGTGTGTAGCTGGCTTGGAGCGATGCTTTTGCATCATACTCCTCTGCTGTGAAAAATTCATGAGCTCCTGCTCATGAGCTTCCCAACATCGTTGTTGAAATCCACCTAGATCCCAAACAGTTATTTGGATCTGTCCATCCGCTCCATCGCTTCGTTGCTGTTGCTTCTGCTGCCCTGCTGCTATGGTAGGTTCTCCTCTGCTCAGCTTCACTTTGCTGACTTCTTCTTGTGTTGACCTCAACATCAGCCTCCTAATCTCCTCAATCACCTCGTCCAGCTGCTCCAATGGCTAGCTCTTTGTATGCAATCTTCTCTGGTGCAGTTCTCTCTTCTCAATGGGCAAATCTGCTTTATCTCCCCTGCTATCTTTATCTCTCTTTGTGGTGATGAGTGGCCACTCCGCTGCAGACTCCAATTCTACAGTCCCTTTACCTTCTAACAAATCTTCTTCTGCCAGGTCTTCTTCCAACTGCTCCTGGGGATGGTATGCTCCTCTATCTTCTTCCAACTTAGCCTGTTGGATGTGCAAACTTTGCACCATCACCCTTCTCTCCAGGGCTTCCAATTTTTCACACAGACCAACAAAGTCTATGCTGTCTGCTTCCTCCTCCTCTTCTTCTTCTTCTTCTTCTTTTCCTGCAGTTTCCAGTACTGCGGTGATCTCCTGTTCATCTTCCTGGCTGAAAATTTTGAGCTACTCTGTTGAATTCTCATCTTCTGCTATAGCCCTTGCAAATTTCCAGTATATACCTTGCAAATTTCAACTCTAAAAACCTTAGCAAAACCAAAGAATGGAAATGTTGAGAAAAATACCATGGGGGTAATTGAATGGTAATATTAAGAACCTTGTGTGATTTTTAAGAAAACTTGCAAAAAGGTATGGAGGTTTTGGTAATTTTGCAAATATGAAGAAGGGATTCCAAGAATGTTAAGAACATTATATCATTGGCAAGACGTGTCCTTTCATTAGTGAAGTCTATAACCAAGACATATATGCCTGGTGGGGTTTAGGGGATGATTGTGATGATCAATACAAGACTAGTTGTTATTTCTATGAATACAAGTACTTTCACCTTATATTTTATGTCTCTACTCCACCTTATGCAAATAACATGATTGAGGGAAGTTAGGTGCCAATTATGACTACTAGTGTTCAACTTGCATACTCTCTAATGGAAATTCCACCCAGATCCACATCCAATCTTTCACGACTATGTGGATGATCTTTTGGACATATTGGGTTCTATTTATTTGGATCCACATGATCACGGTGGATATATGGAGCATGTTACTCAGCCATTCATTGATCTTAGGAGTTGTTTCTTGGGATTCTACATGAGCACCTAGACATGGGACTTGGGTTTCTGGAGTATTTCAAAATTGCAATTAGCACCCATACATGAAATCCTAAGAATGAAACATTTATCTTAGGATACCACACTCTATACTCCATATTTAGCATGAAACATTTATCTTCCAAAACTTGAATTTGCCTCCTTTCTTGAATAAGAGTGTCCATAACCAAATTGTTTTGGGATATACATTGATGTTCATTCTCATGAACCTTGGTGGTCACTGAGAAAATTGATGTTTCTTTACTGTTTATGAACTCCTTGTGACTGCAAATCATGTTATGTAACTCCTAAACTTCCCTACAGTCCATTTCATAAACTCCCTTTGTTACCCAATCAAAAGAAGAAGAATAAGTACCCAAGGGAGAAAAACCAAAGAACCAACCCAAAATTTCCTTAGAAATTGTCACGAAAAACCAAGGCGTAATACCAACCTAAGAAAATTGCACCATGGGAGATAGAGAAAGGTGATTGAGGGTGGCCAACATGCAAATTCAAAATCAAACAAAGCCTCCAACCAGATACAATATAAAAGGTACCCAATACTGCAAACACCCAACACCATATCAGAGCACCAAAACAAGATTCCTAAAGAAAGCACCAGAGTGAAGAGAAGACCACGAAAGCCTAGCAAACTGAACAAAAACATCAAGGAAATAGCATGAAATGATAAAACCACCTACATATTGATCCATTATCCCACATGAATTATGAGATAAACCAATGTGAGCTTCAAATACCATCCATGAGTAATGGTTGGCATGTGTTAGCCTGTAGTAAACATGATGCCCTTCGCTTCGTAACATGAAATCTAGTTTGGCTAATGGATAGACTTAGGGAATTGATTGAAATATAAAGCCACGATTTTTAAAGGTCCCTTCTTGAACCAAATGGTCTCTTTTTGAATTCTTGTTATGAGAGATGCCAACTCACTATTAGAGGGTGTATTCTTAGAATTCATGAGTTTGATAAGTATGCTTAAATCACCAATGGTGATCAAAGTCCCCACTCTATCTACATTTATCAATAGTAATCATTCAAGAAGAGCATATGCTTCTGCCTAATTATTTTTGGTTGTACCTAAACCCAACATATAAGTCAATTCATGTTTTCCCACAATATTAAGAATGATCTCACCAACTCTTTCTAGCCCTAGGTTTAAGTTTGGTAATGTGGTTTATTTTCCAAAGTTCTCATGCTTTGAATTCTTCCTCACTTAGTCTTATCTACCACAAAACACGATGAGTTGGCTTGTGAATGATTGATTTTGGATTAAAAAATGAATCCATCAGAAAGTTTGAAAGCCATGCTCTCTCATCACTGTCAAGCTAATGTAACTCGTGACCCTTCTTACCCTTGATGTTGATGATACCAGTAGACTCTTTCTTTTGCATAAATTGACCTTTGATTGTATAATTCATATTAAAAAACATCATTACTGTTGTAGGAAAATCTGCCTACGGACAAGTAGATCGACCTCTAAGGCTTGACCTTAACCCTAGACAGAAAAGTGCTTATCATGGACACTGAATTTCTTTCGAATCTATCTA
>JZKD02S0812155.1:711999-730023 GCA_000966675.3 Picea glauca | reverse complement strand
ACATTTGAAGTTGGAAAAGATACACACTAGCCATAATCCTACAAACATGTTAACAAATGGAGTAACTAGGGAGAAACTAAGTTCCTTCTCAGTTTCAGTTGGTCTTCAAGAATGAAGATGAAGATGAGAAATTTTCCAGGTGCAAGAAGGTTCAGAGTCCAACATATACAACAGCGGTGGAGTTGTTGAGATCAGTCTCCAAGTGGGAGATTGTTGGTTGTGGAGCCTGATTATGTTCCTGATTCAGAGGTCTTTTGTTTTTAGCCGTGTTTATACCCCATGAAGACTTTACAGCCCAGAAGAATGTACACTCTTCCACGCGGGGGAGTGATGAAGGGGGTTACCCCCTCTGCGGGGGTTCGGAATCGAAGCCCCTGAAGGAAAAATTACCTTGTAAATGTATATTGTAATTTCATTGTAAATCTAGACCATTCATTATAAGGTTGCAGATCTAATGGTAGAAATTATGTTAGGGTTTTTTTCCCTAGAAGGCAAACCTCTTTTATGAGGGAAATGTATTGTGGCTATGCATTATGAGGAATATTGTATTCTGAGATAGGAGACCGTGAAAGAAAGAAGAGGAAGTGTTGGCAGCCAATACAATTTCTTCTATTTCCCTCTAAGCTGCCTACACCTACATTTTCTGAACTTCAAATTGTTGTCGCATTTTTCGGATTAACGATATTTTCATTTCATGCGATGTTTGAAAATTGGTTTCGATTTAGTTTTCACGACTGAAAGCGTGAAAACTCCTCCATCGTTATTTTAATTGTCATGATCTGCTCATCGATATTCTGATTGGTGCTTACCTTTGGTTTATTGTTAAATGGATGGAATGATTTTTCGAACTGTGTCCATTTGCCTATCCTTATTTTGATTGCACAACTTGACTTTTATTTAATTGACAAGGCATTGAGCATGCTAATTCATGAATTATACTTGATTATATAAGGGTTATGATTGATTTTGGTTTTTATATGATGTGATCCTTACTATCAAAAGCTCTTGGCTTATCAATTTTTTCCACAATGTTTCATAAACTTTGGTTACTTATTATACATATAGCGCATGAGTAACATATGAGATTGATTTCATATAGAATGGAAATAGTTTGAAGTTATACACATAGCGCATTGGTCAAACCTTTGGATTTTGCAATAATGTTGGTCTGAATTATTACAGGCGCATATTTAAACTATGGATTTGATTTAACGTTGAACGATCGTGGTTTCAAACTATACATTGGCACATTGATATAATTATCCACCGTTTAAACCTTGGGTTGGCCGAATAATTTTGATTTTGGTTATGATTGATTGAACAGGGATGGTACTGTGTCATTACTGCTTTGCATGGCAGTGGTAATCCCACCACCCTCGCACGCGCAAATTAATTTGCCTCCCCTTTGAGCGCTCATAGTTGTTTATCCCAAACGACTTTGCTCCTGTGTTGATTTTGTTCAATACAAACCCTACCATGAGCTCGCACCATGGCTCCAGTCGTGAGGGCTGAACCCAATGGCTGCGAGGCGTTGTTGATGTTTGATGGTGCTTACAGTGACCTTGAGGAATTCGGATGTCTCTCGTTCATACGGAAGTTTGATGGTTATAACCCTAGCGTGGCTCGGCAATTTGCATTAACCTTTGATGGTTGCCGAGCCAAGGTTGGGGATGTGCAGTTGGAAATTGATGAGCAATTTCTCAGTCTAGCTACCGGTCTGCCTGCTGTTGGACAGAGATGGTCGAAAAATTGTAAAGTGGAAGATGTCCCGTGGACATTACTCTTCCAGACACGAAGAGTGAGCTCCTGTGACAAAGGTTTGCCCGCAAATATGCTAAAGCAACGCTGGCACGACTTGTTGATGGTAACCAAGAAACTCATTACTTGCGAGGGCTGGTATGGTTTCGTTTTCCTGTAACACCTTAGGCTACTTATGGTTTTAATAGGCTATGAGCTTAATATGCCTTACTACTTGCATAGGAGTCTGTTTAAAATGTCCAAAAGGTACAAACGAAACCAGGCCGATAACAACCTATTTCATTTTGGGTTAATTAAAATGCTTGTGGTTTGTCATTTGGGGTTATGTCGGGACTGTTGGAATGATTTTCTTAAACGCAATAATTTTGATGAGTCAATCCCACCACAGGTTGACAAACCTATGGTGAGCGAGAGCAAGATAGTACCCCCTGTCCCTTACAGTGCTCTGCTACCCAAACCCCTACCCGAGCCACCTATTGACCTACCCACTTCTGTCACCGAGGATGTGGAAAATGTTAAACCTCTGGCTAAAAAGCCCAAGACCAAACCTAATGCGAATTCTAAAGGCAAGAAGAACGCTCGATTAACCTCTCGCATGGCAAGAAACAAACTGAAAATTCCTGTCAACCCTGACCCTATCATGGTAAGTGAATATTCTGACTCAGAGATTGAACGCTACCTAGCAAGTGAGTATCCCTATTCCGAAGGTCTGTGTGATAAACCCGCATACTATTTTGTGAAGAACCTACCACCTTGTTTGCTAAATGATCCAAATTATCCCGGCATCAAAATGCCCTGTGAAACCCCTGGTGACTCGTTGAAACCCCCTCCTGTTCTATCTCAACTAGCAGCTCCACCGTGTGATCAGTGTGGCGTATGGTTAAAAAGGTATTACCTCGATGTTCCAATGCTGCAATCTAGAATTCATGCTCTGGAGGATCAAGTTGCAAGGCTCTCTAGTCAAAAGGGTAAGATGCCATCCACTGATAAGAAGCAGTGAACAACTGGTTCGATTTTGTTCAAGAACGTGGAGTCGGCTACAACATTCGTCAATTCAAAATTGGCATAGCTAGATCAACATCACTGGTATGATTATCACCTGTTTATATGACAAATTCATAAACTCTATTTCCAGCGTGGATTTGCTTTGACACATAAGCTTGCAATTTTTGTATATAATTTTGTTTTGATAAATCGAATTTTGTTATTGTTTTAAATTTCGATTGGATTTGGCTTTGATTCGATTGATCGTGGGATTAGATTTGATTGTTTTAAATTAGCTTTAATTGAATTCTCTGTTGCTTATTGAAGTTGTTAATATATTTTCTAAACACAGGCCGTTTCTGGTATTCCAATGTTGAACACAGTCAATGGCTCGGTTTGAATTGGTTGTAGTCTATACGATATGGTTGGCATAATGGTTAACTGTAATATTTCATGTCTTTTTCGATCAATTCGAATGTCATTCTGTTAATGCATAACCAAATTGCAACTGTTCGATTCACATCATTTGACCGTGTTATCAAGCCCGATCCATATTTCAACAAACATACTGTTTAAAGTTAATTTGGGAACGGAAGTGAGTATGCCTAGGATTACTATTCATTTCTATTTTTGACTCAGTTACGATTCTCTCTGATTGTTACCCAGTTATGGTTATCACTACTGTTGGTGGTTATGATCACTATTTTCGGTCCTGTCTGTCGACTGTGTAACACCCAATGATCGAAATCTATGGCAAAGTTTGTTATGCATGTTTCATTTTGATTATAGTCGTAACAGTTTGGTATTTGATTAACACAATGTGAATTTTATGCACAGCTGTAACCAATCGATTGTGATTGTGTTCGATTATAACTATATCGATTTTGAATATGATTCGATTTACTTGTAATTGCATTTGGATATGAAACAGTGTGGTTATTATTTGACCCGATTTTATGGCAATTTAAAAACAGAGCATCCTTATCCTGTTTTGATTGCATCCTTTTCGATTTTGTTTAATTCGAATTTTCTTGAACCATTAGTAATTCAATTTTGATGTTTATTAAAATAAAATTAAATTGGAGTGTTTAAAAAAAAAGATTTCATTTGATTTCTATCTGATTATATATGCTATTTTAGACTAGCTACAGAATCAGATGATTCTGTAGCTAAGTCTGTAGGATCATTTTTTTTAGTGTTTTGTTACTGAAATATCTTTCTAATTGGATATTTGTGTCCTATTGTAGGTAAATTCGAATTGCAATTGAGTTTTTGAGCAGTTAGGGGATGTTTCCAAGATTTCACATGCATTTCATTTCCTAGTTTAGATGATTTTGGGGATATTTCCCAGATTATGTAATACATTTTGATATTATCCACAGGGAGGTTTTACCCTATGGAGAAACTTATATATACTTATGATTTTTATAATAATGTTCATTCTCATTCGTGGGAGAACAAGGATATGGAATTCTAATACAGACTGGAGCAGAATTAATGTTTTGTCACAGCTTTAGCTTCTCAATATATCAACATTTTGTTTCATGTTTTGTATATCACTTTGTTTATAATTTATGACTACTTTAGCTATCTAGATCATGTGCAAATGATATAATTTTTATCACTGTAATCCATATCTGGTTTCTTCCAATTATATAAAATACATAACAATTGTTTAATTCAGTTCGTGGATGACAGGTTTACCTTCTTTATTGATTGAATTATCAAATATAGATTTTTGCATTACAAGTTTCCCTTATTGCAGAGATTTATACATCTTATAGTTGTTATGATATTTTATGTCTTGTTTGTCCTGCAAACCAACTCGAAGAGCATCTCAGCTGATCGTTTACTAGAAGCTATTGAACCAATCCGGTGCGAGTTTACTTCCTCCGACCAGCTTCAAAGTCATTACACACGGGACAAATTAGGAGCGCTTCCAGGTCAGTTAGTCTTTTCTTTGATGTTTTCATTAGTAGTTTAATTTAGATATAATTTTAATTAGATTTATATTGGATTGTTTAATTTCAGTAAATATATTAGATTGTTTAATTTCAGTAATGTTTATTTCTTTTTCATAAAATATAAAAAATCAAAAAGAGATTCCTGGCTGTCTTAGGGCAGAAAATACATGAGTTTTGCAGGTTTTAATTAAATCTATAGATTGTTTATGATGTACATTTGTGAATAAGTAATATTGCAGCTGATAATTAGATAGTTGATTTGAGTTATTATAGTAATTAGTACATTGTATATAATAGTTAGAATAGTTATATTTAGTTTTAGTTTATTTATTAGTTTGTTTTAGTTAGATTAGTGTATTAGTTAGTTTTTAGTTAATTTGTTTTATTAGTTTTAGTTAGTTTAGTTTCTTTTAGTTAGTTTGTTTCTTTTAGTTTAGTTAGTTTTAGTTTGTTTATTTAGTTTATTTAGTTTTATTTGTTTTAGTTAGTTTAGATTAGTTTCTCTTTGGTTTTCTTAAAAAGACCTTAGAGAGGCCAATGGAGCCATTAAACTCGTCAGGGTGGTCCATTCCAAATGGCTTGGGTTATTTAGACAACCCCGGACCGGTTCCACTCTCCCAATTGACGGACGGTCAGTTTCGCCCGCCAACAAATGGCGCTAGAAGGAGGGCCTGAACTTAATTAATGGCACGAGGCGGTTGCAAGACTCCTCCTCCACCTAATCACACCCCTATAGTGACTAGAAGCTTTTCACAAGATAATATCCCCCCTCAAACAACAACTACTTCAATTGAAGATCCGCAGACCACAGTTGAGCCAACAACCCCGAATCCTACAGGTGGTGATCTCCAAGAGATCGTTCGTCAATCTCTTATCAAAACACATAGTGCCTTAGCTAGTCTCAGGCGACCAAACTGCCCGTGAGGTCAACCTTTAGATGTCTCTGATATCAGAGAACAGTTAGGCGATATAGACCTCACTATGAATCCTACAGATCCAAACACAAATCCTGCTGCAGAAGGATCTGGGATACCTCCTTCACCACCTCCTTCATCTCCTTCCTCTTCTGGAGGAGATTCCTCTTCTGACAAAGGCAATCCACCTTCTCAGCCTTCCACACCCACTACCCTAATGGAAAATCAGAACAACCCTACTAGACCATGGTTGGACCAGGATGTTGTAGCTGTACCTAGAGCCCAGCACCCTTTACCTAAGCACCCGGAGAAATGGCTTCCTAAGTTTGATCCCGATTCAAAACAGCTAGCTGAAGATCATATCAAAAAATTTATGTTAGCCATCAGACTCTGTAATGTTGAACACGAAGATGTTGTCTGTAGGTTGTTCCCTTACACCTTTGAGGGTAATGCATCCACTTGGTACTTTTCCCAACAGCCTCACACCATAGTGTCTTGGGAAAAGTTTGAGTCATGTTTTTTGGAAAAATTCGGAGACGGTAAACCTCCGGAAGTCTTGGTCATGGATCTTTCGAGCTTAAAAATGAACCCAAAAGAAAAAGTTAAAGATTTTAATCAAAGATTTCTAACACTTAAAAATCGAATCCCTACAGAGTCTATGCCTGCTGAGAGTCTTGTAATATCTTACTACACTAAATCTCTACATCAAAGTATAGCTATTTGGGTTAAACGTTCTAAAAAGGCCACGTTGTTAGAAGCCTTTGAAGAGGCTACTCAG
The DNA here is from genome assembly GCA_000966675.3 of Picea glauca. Lineage (NCBI taxonomy): Eukaryota > Viridiplantae > Streptophyta > Pinopsida > Pinales > Pinaceae > Picea > Picea glauca. The sequence continues at coordinate 723,625 of JZKD02S0812155.1, read as the reverse complement.
ATTGAAAAGGACATACTTAGTCTTAAGGACTCTCCTAGCAACGAAACTGAAACTGTTCCTTCTTCCAAAAAGAAGATTGAAATCCTCCCCAGACCCACACAAAACAAAACACAACTTGAAAACTCTGATTTAGAAAATTTAACCAAAGTTGTACAAAAGTTGTCTAATCAAGTCATAGATTTAAAAAGGTCAACTGAAGAAGCCTCTTCGAGTAAAGGACCCTACAAACCTCCTTTCCGAAAGCCTTTTCAAACCAACCGGCCTAATCCAAATCCTGAAGGCTTGAACCTAGAAAGTTTGCAATGTGCTCTCCAGACAATTCTAGGAGCCCAGGATGACTTGATCCCTCCTGATATTCCTCAAGAGGAAGTCGAGTAGGAAACCATTCAAGAAGAAGAGTCTTCTCCAAATATCTTTGGACACCTCTCGGATAGCATCTTCCAAGCCAACTTTGAGACTGTTCACCCGTACAACACTAGGAGTAAGACGGCAAACAAAACTCCTGTCGATAACACTGCAACTTTACCTCCAAATCCATCTAAGTCAGTAGAAACTAAACAAAGTAATGCTAGCCCTAAATTAGATTATGATGTTGTTGAAGATATTAAGAAATTAAGGGCTAACATTTTTATGAGTTGTTGAAGTTTCCATTTTTGTTACAAAAGATGTTGCAAAATATTTCAGAAAATGGCAAGAATGGTAATTCAAACAACAATAAGGTTGTGCAAAGCAAAGTGCTGCAGAAGACTTCCACTAAAAACAATCTTGATCCTCAAGATAAAGGAATCCTTCCTGTAACTCTTGTAAATAATGTAAATAACAATGTAAATAACAATGTAAATAATGTAAGTAATTCAGATAAAGTAGTTTTAGAAACTGCGAGTAAAAAACCACAAGCTACCACTCTGAATACTCATAAGAATGTACCTCCTTTTCTTTTAACTTTCGAAATCTTCAACAGAAATGTGCATAATTGTATGGTTGACTCAGGAGCATCATCCAATGTGATGCCTTGGTCAGTCTACCAAAATATTAACGCTGAAGTAGAACCCTCTTCTTTGAAAATCATACAACTTGATCGATCAGATGTTAAAGTTATAGGCGAACTAAAAAATGTATTGCTTAGATTATCGTCTAACCCAAAGGTTCATCAGGTTATTGATATAATTGTGGTAGATATTCCAGAAGTGTATGGTCTGTTTTTTAGCAGGGACTGGTCGGAGCAGCTACAAGGTTACTTCGTAACGGACTGGTCTCACTTATGGCTTCCAGAAAACGGTAAGCCCAACAAGATTAGAGTGAATCGTGAGCGTTACCTCAAGTTCACGGTAACATACTTGAACGATCCTAATGAACCATACACACCTCCTGTTAATCCGCCTGAAGTCAAAGGGATGGACACCTACTTCAAAAATTTCATGGCTGAAGTTTCACCTATCAACAATCCAGAACAGCAATCCGAGATCCTAGCATGTACGCAACCAACAACTTCTATGCAACAGTCCTATGAACCCGATGGGAATCAAATTTGGTCTCTATATTTCGATGGTTCCAAGTCTAAAGAAGGAGCTGGTGCAGGCTGCATCATTATCGATCTGGTAGGTAATAAGACGTTATTGGCTTGTAGACTAGAATTTGAATGTACTAATAATATCGCAGAATATGAGGCTTTATTGCAAGGTCTCATAAAAGCCTTGGACATGCACATTCAAAATTAGGTTGTATTTGGTGACTCTGAGATAGTGGTTAGACAGGTAAGAGATTCTCTACACTGTCTTTCCCCTCGTCTCAAATGTTACCAGTCTGAGGTATGGAGTTTAATGAACAAATTTTTTTCTTTTAATATAAATTCCATTCCTAGATTAAATAATGTCGAAGCATATCTACTAGCTAATGTTGCCTCTAAACTTCTTCCTGCAGACAGCTTATCCCCGAACGCTTTCTCTGTGGAGCTATTGTTTTGACCATCTGTTCCTAACAATATCACAAAATGGAGAGTATTTGACGATGATGAGCAGATCATTAACTTTTTGCACATGGAAGAAACCTTTCAAGGCACAGTGATAGATGAACAAACGCATGATGACAATTTGCATGACTTTACGGTAATACCTAATCTGAAATCTCCTGAAGCTCTATTGGACATGGTAAATCTTATACCCAAATCTGTTGTTAGACTAGAAAACTTTTATGATTTTGAAGATAAATTTAAAAAGACGATCAATTGCAAAACCAATAGTTCCTCATTGTCTTATGAGAAGGTAAATTTAGGGACTAGCAAAAATCCTCAGTGTATCAACTTAGGCTTGGGATGTTCTAGACAAGAAAAAGATGCTTTTGTTAAATTATTTAAAGAATTCAAGGATGTCTTTGCTTGGACTTATAATTATCTTAAGACGTTTGATCCTAATATTATATAGCATGTCATCCCAATAAAGCCCCAAACCTTACCCTTCCAACAGAAACTGAGGAAAATGCATCCTAAACTAGAACCGACCGTACAAAAAGAATTGAATAAACTCCTAAGTGCTAAAATAATTTTTCCTATTAGACACACAAAATGGGTATCCAACCTCGTCCCAGTGCAGAAGAAGAACGGGTAAATTCGACTTTGTGTCGATTTCCGAAACCTCAACAAAGCGTCTGACAAAGATAATTATCTTGTCCCTCCCATGGAACAGATCTTGCAACAAGTATCTGGTTCCGAGATGATGTCCTTACTGGATGGTTTCTCTGGATACAACCAAGTCTTGATGTCTCCACCAGACCAATTAAAAACTACCTTCCGTACCCCGTGGGGCACTTATGCTTATCACAAAATGCCTTTTGGATTGATTAACGCCAATGCTACCTTTCAGAGAGCAATGGACATTTCTTTCAGAGGTTTAATCAATCACTCTGTAGTAGTCTACTTAGATGATGTGATTATTTATTCTAAAAACAAACACGATCATATATCTCACTTACGAGTCGTTCTGCTACGATGTCGTAAATACGACATCTCCTTGAACCCCAAGAAGTCCATCTTTGCAGTAGAATAGGGTAAATTACTAGGATTCATTGTGTCTCGTAATGGAATGATTATTGATCCCGAAAGGACCCAAGTCATTGCTAAACTTCCTCCACCTACCTCCAAAAAATCCATGCAGTCCTTCCTAGGCCAGATCAATTTCGTGAGAATATTTGTCCCCAGTTTCTCTGAAATGGTCAGGCCTCTCCAGAACCTGATTAAGAAAGACACACAATATCACTGGGGACCTACTGAAAACCAAGCTTTTAATGATATTAAGAAGGCCATAATTAATGCTCCGTCTCTCATGAGCCCTGATTTCTCTCAAGACTTTACACTCTATACTTTTGCCTCTGATCGTTCCTATGCCGCGGTCCTAACTCAAAAGAATTCCGAAAACAATGAAGTACCTATCGCCTTTATGAGCTCTGCTTTCAAAGGTGTTGAACTTAACTACCCAATGGTCGATCGAAAAGCCTACACTGTTTTCAAAGCAGTTAAGCATTTCCGGTCTTATCTCCTGAAGTCAAGGACGAAGGTCATTGTACCTTACCCTGCCGTAAGGAACTTGTTAGTGCAAAAGGAGTTAGGAGAGAAAAGAGCCAACTGGGTCACCTCCTTGCAGGAGTATGACTTAGAGATCACCCCAACATATATTGTGAGAGGCCAAGGATTGTGTAAGTTGGTTTTTGATTCAGAAACCAAACAGCAAGAAGATAGTGATATGTCAGAACTAGAACAACGAGATCAGAGTTTGATTTGTTGCGCACAAAACCTCGTAAGTCCTTGGTACGACGATATTAAATTTTGTCTTGAACATGGATCAACACCCTGTCACCTTGACCCCGCCAAAAGAAGAGCATTGAGACTAAAGTCCGCCTCCTTTCATCTAGTTAATGGTATACTGTTTCGTCAGAATTTTGACGGCGTACTGATGCGTTGTCTTGAAAAGGATGAAGCAGAAAGAGTCTTGCTTGAGTTGCATGCAGGAGAAGCTGGTGGTCACTTCGGTGGTGACACCACTGCTCATAAGGTTTTAAGAGCCGGTTATTACTGGCCCACACTTTTTAGGGACGCCCATGCCTTGTGCCGTAAATGTATCATTTGTCAGAAAGCATTAGGGCGATTGCAGAAACTAGCCTTCCCCTTGCAACCCATCACAGTCGATTCTCCTTTCCAGCAATGGGGCCTTGATATCATAGGTCCTATTAACCCTCCATCCTCACAACAGCACAAGTATATTTTGACAGCCACTGATTATTTTACTCGATGATCTGAAGCCGCCGCGCTAAGAACTGTTAATACAAATCAGGTGATCTCTTTTCTAAACTCGAATATCATCACTCGTTTTGGTATCCCTGATTGTCTAGTTTTTGATAATGCTTCATACTTTTCGTCTCTTGATATGAGTGAGTTCACCTTAGAGAAAGGAATAAAGCTGAAGTATTCTGCTAGTTACTACCCTCAGGGTAATGGCTTAACAGAATCAACAAACAAAAACCTGATCAAAATTATCAAGAGAACTGTGGCTGAAAATCACAAGAATTGGCACAATGCACTGTGGGCTGATAGGGTAACACCCAAAGCTGCTACAGGTAACTCCCCCTTTTTTCTTGTTTATGGCAGAGAAGCCATTCTGCCACCTCACATTCTTCTTCCTTCGCTTCAATTGTCACAGAAAGTTCAAGAAGAAGATTGTCCCCCTTTAGAAAGCCGTATTAACGCTTTGATGAAGTTAGAAGAAGTAAGAACCCAAGCTAAGAGTAAGTTAGATCAACATCAACAAATGATTAAAAGCTGGTTTGATTCTAATTCTGCTTCGGATAGGAATTTTGAAGTAGGCAATCTCGTCTTAAGGTGGGACAAACCGCACGAAGGAAAGGGTGAGCATACCAAGTTTCAAAATTTGTGACTTGGACCATTTTTGATTGCTGAAAAGTTGGGTCCTAGTTCCTTTCGATTACAGAATCTTGAAGGTCAGCTTGACACCTATCCGGTGAACGACCAAGCCCTGAAAAGATACTTTGCTTGATTACTACCCTTGTATATTATGTAAATATTTCTTTGGTTTGCATCTTTTTGTTTTCTTCCTGTTTTGATTTTGATTTGGATTGATTAATTTTTTTGGTGTTTTTGAAAGATATGCATGCCTGTGTACTGAGCAATTCAGATTCAGATCATGGAGAAATTTCTTCATTGAAATAATTTCTGAAAGACTGTACGAACATCAATGATATATTTATAAAAATGATAGTTATGTTGGAAAATTTATGTTGTTTGAAAGAAGTTTACTAATTTCAATCTCCGAGTAAAGTTTGTCATGATCATCTATTATCTTTTTACGATGTCCCTTTTCTGTAAAGGAATGACTCAAAAAGGATGTCTCCCTGTCATAGCAAGTTGTTTTAGAAATAAAACATTTCTGGAGCTGGATAAAGGACAATGTCAAAAATTCAGATGAGGTCTAAAAAATATGATAAAATACCAAGATTTTTCAGCGTCACCTCGCTTAGCTATCCATAAAAGAAAAACAAAATAAAAATGTCAATAAGAGCTGTGGGAAGTGTTTGTAAACACGCCGGGATACTGAACAGGTCCGCTGGCAGCGGGCAAATGCAAGCATGGCACCAAGACAACTTCGTTGGGGTACTGAACAGGCCCGCTGGCAGTGAAGCAATGTTGGGTACACGAAAATCTGCAAAAAATTATAAGAAACCTCTTTAAAAGACCTTTACTCTGATCTAGAGCTTCTTGGTAGGATACAGACATCCGAGTGGGTTAAATGGCAACCCTTTCGAGGCTATGGATGCCTGCTGGCAGCAGTGGCCATGCCAAAAGTATTGAATATTTTATCATTAATATCGTGGCTTGCTGATCTTAAGACTGTTATTAGTTTACATCTTTTAAAACATCGCTGGAAAAGATAGTAAATGATGATGTTTGTACGATTTTCTGGTTGTTGTTTTTAAGTTGAATTTTTCTCTGTTGTCCTAATCTGAATTTATTTCTTTTAACAGAGATAACTGCTTCTCCCAGTATGTCACCATTGTTGGCAGCCAATACATTTTTTTCTATTGCCCTCTAAGCTGCCTACACCTACATTTTCTGAACTTCAAATTGTCGTCGCATTTTGCGGATTAACGATATTTTCATTTCATGTGATGTTTGAAAATTGGTTTCGATTTAGTTTTCATGACTGAAAGCATGAAAAATCCTCCATCGTTATTTTAATTGTCATGATCTGCTCATCGATATTCTGATTGGTGCTTACCTTTGGTTTATTGTTAAATGGCTGGAATGATTTTTCGAACTGTGTCCATTTACCTATCCTTATTTTGATTGCGCAACTTGACTTTTAATTAATTGACAAGGCATTGAGCATGCTAATTCATGAATTATACTTGATTGTATAAGGGTTATGATTGATTTTGGTTTTTATATGACGTGATCCTTACTATCAAAATCTCTTGGCTTATTGATTTTTGCCACAATGTTTCATAAACTTTGGTTACTTATTATACATATAGCGCATGAGTAACATATGAGACTGATTTCATATAGAATGGCAATAGTTTGAAGTTATACACATGGAGCGTTGGTCAAACCTTTGGATTTTGCAATAACGTTGGTCTGAATTATTACAGGCGCATATTTAAACTATGGGTTTGATTTAACGTTGAACGATCGTGGTTTCAAACTATACATTGGCACATTGATATAATTGTCCACCGTTTAAACCTTGGGTTGGCCGAATAATTTTGATTCTGGTTATGATTGATTGAACAGGGATGGTACTGTGCCATTACTACTTTGCATGGCGGTGGTAATCCCACCACCCTCGCACATGCAAATTAATTTGCCTCCCCTTTGAGTGCTCATAGCTGTTTATCCCAAACAACTTTGCTCCTGTGTTGATTTTGTTCAATCCAAACCCTACCATGAGCTCGCACCATGGCTCCAGTCATGAGGGCTGAACCCAATGGCTGCCAGGAATTGTTGATGTTTGATGGTGCTTACAGTGACCTTGAGGAATTCGGATGGCTCTCGTTCATACAGAAGTTTGATGGTTATAACCCTAGTGTGGCTCGGCAATTTCATTAACCTTTGATGGCTGCCGAGCCAAGGTTGGGGATGTGTAGTTGGAAATTGATGAGCAATTTCTCAGTCTAGCTACCGGTCTGCCTGTTGTTGGACAGAGATGGTCAAAAAATTGTAAAGTGGAAGATGTCCCGTGGACATTACTCTTCCAGTCATGAAGAGTGAGCTCCTGTAACAAAGGTTTGCCTGCAAATATGCTAAAGCAACGCTGGCACGACTTGTTGATAGTAACCAAGCAATTCATTACTTGCGAGGGCTGGTATGGTTTCATTTTCCTGTACCACCTTCAGCTACTTATGGTTTTCATAGGCTATGATCTTAATATGCCTTACTACTTGCATAGGAGTCTGTTTAAAATGTCCAAAAGGTACAAATGAAACCAGGCCGATAACAGCCTATTTCATTTTGGGTTAATTAAAATTCTTGTGGTTTGTCATTTGGGGTTACGTCGGGACTGTTGGAATGATTTTCTTAAACACGATAATTTTGATGAGTCAAGCTCACCACAGGTTGACAATCCTGTGGTGAGCGAGAGCAAGATAGTACCCCATGTCCCTTACAGTGCTCTGCTACCCAAACCCCTACCCGAGCCACCTATTGACCTACCCAATTATGTCACAGAGGATGTGGAAAATGTTAAACCCGTGGCTAAAAAGCCCAAGACCAAACCTAATGCGAATTCTAAAGGCAAGAAGAACGCTCAATTAATCTCTCGCATGGCAAGAAACAAACCGAAAATTCCTGTCAACCCTGACCCTATCATGGTAAGTGAAGATTCTGACTCAGAGATTGAACGCTACCTAGCACGCGAGTATCCCTATTCCGAAGGTCTCTGTGATAAACCCGCATACGATTTTGTGAAGAACCTACCACCTTGTTTGCTAAATTATCCAAATTATCCCGGCATCAAATTGCCCTGTGAAACCCCTGGTGACTCGTCGAAACCCCCTCCTGTTCTATCTCAGCTAGAAGCTCCACCGTGTGATCAGTGTGGCGTATGGTTAGAAAGGTATTACCTCGATGTTCCAATGCTGCAATCCAGAATTCATGCTCTGGAGGATCAAGTTGCAAGGCTCTCTAGTCAAAAGGGTATAAAGATGCCATCCACTAATAAGAAGTAGCGAACAACTGGTTCGATTTTGTTCAAGAACGTGGAGTCGGCTACAACATTCGTCAATTCAAAATTGGCGTAGCTAGATCAACCTCACTGGTATGATTATCACCTGTTTATATGACAAATTCATAAACTTTGTTTCCAGCGTGGATTTGCTTTGACACATAAGCTTGCAATTTTTGTATATAATTTTGTTTTGATAAATCGAATTTTGTTATTGTTTTAAATTTTTATTGGATTTGTCTTTGATTCGATTGATCATGGGATTAGATTTGATTGTTTTAAATTAGATTTAATTGAATGCTCTATTGCTTATTGAAGTTGTTAATATATTTTCTAAACACAGGCCGTTTCTGGTATTCCAATGTTGAACACAGTCAATGGCTCGGTTTGAATTGGTTGTAGTCTATACGATATGGTTGGCATAATGGTTAACTGTAATATTTCATGTCTTTTTCGATCAATTCGAATGTCATTCTGTTAATGCATAACCAAATTGCAACTGTTCGATTCGCATCGTTTGACCGTGTTATCAAGCCCGATCCATATTTCAACAAACATATTGTTTAAAGTTAATTTGGGAACGGAAGTGAGTATGCCCAGGATTACTATTCATTTCTATTTTTGACTCAGTTACGATTCGCTCTGATTGTTACCCAATTATGGTTATCACTGTTGTTGGTGGTTATGATCACTATTTTCGGTCCTGTCTGTCGACTGTGTAACACCCAATGATCGAAATCTATGGCGAAGTTTGTTATGCATGTTTCGTTTTGATTATAGTCGTAACAGTTTGGTATTTGATTAACACAATGTGAGTTTTATGCACAGCCGTAACCAATCGATTGTGATTGTGTTCAATTATAACTATATCGATTTTGAATACGATTCGATTTACTTGTAATTGCATTTGGATATGAAACAGTGTGGTTATTATTTGACCCGATTTTATGGCAATTTAAAAACAGAGCATCCTTATCCTGTTTTGATTGCAGCCTTTTCAATTTTGTTTAATTCAAATTTTCTTGAACCATTAGTAATTCGATTTTGATGTTTATTAAAAGAAAATTAAATTGGAGTGTTTTAAAAAAAATATTTCATTTGATTTCTATCTGATTCTATATGTTATTTTAGACTAGCTACAGAATCAGATGATTCTGTAGCTAAGTCTGTAGGATCATTTTTTTTAGTGTTTTTGTTACTGAAATATCTTTCTAATTGGATATTTGTGTCCTATTGCAGGTAAATTCGAATTGCAATTGAGTTTTTGAGCAGTTAGGGGATGTTTCCAAGATTTCACTTGCATTTCATTTCCTAGTTTAGATGATTTTGGGGATATTTCCCAGATTATGTAATACATTTTGATATTATCCACAAGGAGGTTTTACCCTGTGGAGAAACTTATATATACTTATGATTTTTGTAATAATGTTCATCCTCATTCGTGGGAGAACAAGGATATGGAATTCTAATACAGACTGGAGCAGAATTGATGTTTTGTCACAGCTTTAGCTTCTCAATATATCAACATTTTGTTTCATGTTTTGTATATCACTTTGTTTATGATTTATGACTACTTTAGCTATCTAGATCATGTGCAAATGATATAATTTCTATCACTGTAATCCATATCTGGTTTCTTCCAATTATAGAAAATACGTAAAAATTGTTTAATTCAGTTCGTGAATGACAGGTTTACCTTCTTTATTGATTGAATTATCAAATATAGATTTTTGCATAACAGGTTTCCCTTATTGCAGAGATTTATACATCTTATAGTTGTTATGATATTTTTATGTCTTGTTTGTCCTACAAACCAACTCGAAGAGCAGCTCAGCTAATCGTTTACGAGAAGCTATTGAACCAATCCGGTGCGAGTTTACTTCCTCCGACCAGCTTCAGAGTCATTACACACGGGACAAATTAGGAGTGCTTCTAGGTCAGTTAGTCTTTTCTTTGCTGTTTTCATTAGTAGTTTAATTTAGATATAATTTTAATTAGATTTATATTAGATTGTTTAATTTCAGTAAATATATTAGATTGATTAATTTCAGTAATGTTTATTTCTTTTTCATAAAATATAAAAAATCAAAAAGAGATTTATGGCTGTCTTAGGGCAGAAAATACATGAGTTTTGCAGGTTTTAATTAAATCTGTAGATTGTTTATGATGTACATTTGTCAATAAGTAATATTGCAGCTGATAATTAGATAGTTGATTTGAGTTATTATAGTAATTAGTAGATTGTATATAATAGTTAGAATAGTTATATTTAGTTTTAGTTTATTTATTAGTTTGTTTTAGTTATATTAGTGTATTAGTTAGTTTTTCATTAATTTGTTTTATTAGTTTTAGTTAGTTTAGTTTCTTTTAGTTAGTTTGTTTCTTTTAGTTTAGTTAGTTTTAGTTTGTTTATTTAGTTTAGTTAGTTTTATTTGTTTTAGTTAGTTTAGATTAGTTTCTCTTTGGTTTTCTTAAAAAGACCTTAGAGCGGCCAACGGAGCCATTAAACTCGTCAGGGTGGTCGATTCCAAACGGCTTGGGTTATTTAGACAACCCCGGACCGATTCCACTCTCCCAGTTGACGGACGGTCAGTTTCGCCCGCCAACGGGAAGTTACAACGGGTTTGTTGTAAGTTGTATCCCTTCATTTGTTGGATAATAATAAAGGAAGGACACATCAATTTCTTTGGTGGACATAGCCCACACTGGGTGAACCATGTAAATCAGTGTCTCTATTATATTGTGTATCTTATGTGTTTTGCTTCCGCATTTGTTTTATTTTATTTCTCCATGGTCTTGTTTTTCTAATAGAATGATAACATCTTTTTTCTAGACATTTTGATCATTGGGAAATAGGATGGGTACCTTAGCCATGGTCCTTGTACAATATCTACTATAATCTGATATTCAAAAAGGAACAGAAAAGATACAATGGAAAATACAGACATTACACAGATATTTTTCACCTGAAAACCCAAACCGAGAAAACCAGCATATATTATATTCATACATTGTGTTACATTGTTTATAATACAATATACATATAGGAGGCAGCGGCATCAAAAACCCTAACCCAATGACCTAGATTAGTCCAAAACCCTAATTCCTTAACCGGAAATAGAAAACCATCGGCAAAAAACCATGTGCCAAAAAAACCACCTAAATATCACGTGGTCCTGGAAATATGTCGTCCCGGTGTGAAAAACAATTTTGGGGGTGCTGCACCCCCCCTCTAACCCCCCTGCGCACCCGACGCAGACGCTCAGACACTACTACTCGTGCAAAGAATATAACACATGCCCAACATTCTCCCACTTGTTGTTTTCTTTGCACACAGGGGGTTACAGGGTTACATAGTCAACAATGCCCATGGATCCTCTACACCAAGAGAACTTCTCAGT
>JZKD02S0812155.1:687978-708366 GCA_000966675.3 Picea glauca | reverse complement strand
CACATACCCAACAGTTTATAGGAAGAAGACCCACACATAGAATTATCTTCATGTGGAATCTCATCACTACCCTTCTCAAAAGATTTATGTTCTTAATACCTTGCTCACTAGGGCTATTAGAAACTTCAATGAGGAACACCTCAAGCATGAAAATTATCACCTAACCAAGGTATTAAGAATCATAGGATACATAAATACAAATATCAAGATTGCCATTAGAAGAGCCATGGAGAGGGAAAGAAGTGAGCCTTGACCCATTAACAACCATAACTCTAGTTAGATAGCTTATTTGCCTTACATTTAAGGGGTCACAGACAAGATTTCCAAGGTATTGAGAAGAGAAAAGATCAAGGCCTATTTCAAACCAATGGAATCCATAAAGCAGAAAATGAGGTCCGTGAAAGACACTCTTGACCATCGTCAGTACAAAGGGGTCTACAAGGTTGAATGCTCTTGTGAAAAGTGTTACATTGGGGAAACTGATCGTTCCTTTTAGGTAAGGATTAAGAAGCACAATGTCGATATCATGTATGAGTGTACTCGCACCTCAACTCTTGCATAAATCCTTGCTAGAGAAGACCATTATTTTAAGCATCACATTAGAGAAGCAATGGAGATTATAAAACAACTAAACAACCTTAATAGAGATGGGGGTTTGGAGATAAATGAGAATTGGCTCCCTCTTATCCACCACACGAGAAGCAGGTAAATCAGAAGGGTTTTCTCCTTGGTCATATTTGTCCCTCTTTGTTTGTTTTTACTCTTTTCTAGCTTTGGTCCTTTAAGGTTTGTGATTTTCTTAACCCTAGTTTTTTAGTTATTGGTCTTTGTTAGATCATTTAGTTAGATCTTTTGATTAAATATTTCTATTTACCCAAGTTTATTGGTTAGATCTTTTTAGTTAGATCATCTAATTAGATCATTGTATTGGTTAACCTTTTGGTTTGATATTTGCATTTATATCTTATATGCCTTACTTATAAACCTTAGTTCTTGATTTCATATCATTACACTCTCTTTCCCTTGTATTTGTTGTTTATTTCTTATCAGATTCTTAAATTATTCTATTGTTCTTTATTTCTATTACTTTAGTTATTCTATTATTATTTTTATAGTTTTATTTTAATCCTGTTTTTTAATGGTCTGGTTCCTTTTGACTTGTCTTTCTTTGTTTTTATTGGTCATATTTGTTATTTTTCTTACCATTCTTATCCTTATCTTGTTTAAGGCATCTTATTTTTAGATTTCTTATTTCTCTATATTTTTGTCTTTTCTAGTTTGTTTCTTTATTAGTCCCTGTCAAAATAGGGATTATAGTTTTCACTCATGTAGTCAAACTGTTTTGATATTTCATTATTTTTAACATATCCAAAGTTTTTCTAAAATTGTATATTAATACGATTTTTTCATAAAACAAAATAATTTTTTTTATTTTGTAATTTCATTGATTCCATTAATATTTCATTATTTTTTAACATATTCAAAGTTTTCCTAAAATTGTATATTAATAAGATTTTTTCATAAAACAAAATAATTTTCTTAATTTTATAATTTCATAGATTCAATTTTTTATTAGTTCAAATCATTCCGATGTGTCTTTTTTTTTACCTTGGTGTCAATGTGTCAATTTATCTGGATTATTTATGAGTGTTGAAAATTAATTTTTAAAAACAAAATTTTAAAATTTAATCATTGTTTCATTTGACATCATTGTTAATTCATATTAATTGCAAATATTCCTTTATATTAATTTCAAATCACCGGAAATGGAGGGTGGTTAACAGTACTATGTTCAAGGTTGTAGCTTGATGAAAAAATGTTGTGGAGGCTTGCTACATGCTCATTGTGAAGTAGGCTAACTAGGGAGCAAACAAATTCACTTTTCAAGTTAAAAATGGGCTTGAATCCTAAGGGGTAGTCTGAGTTTCGCATGGATCAAAGTTCCATGAATTTCAAAACCTTACCCCATTTGTTTTGCCCCATTTTAAACCAATTCAGATGTTCAAAAAATCGATCAGAGTTTTAGATTAGCCCAAAATTTAAGCTGAGACCACTAAATATTTATGGGTTGTGAAAAATTTGATGTTTCTCTCTACACTTGTTTCTTTTAAATTTTTAGTGTGCTTCTTGTATACTCTCAATTTGTTCCGACAACACTCTTGATTGTTGCTTGTTTCTGTTGTGGTTCCAAAAACACTATTCCAAACAACTGTATAATGTAAGCATGTTTGGAACAAAAAAAGAAACTGTGGGAAAATACTTATCTTTTTAACAATAATGGTGGGATATTCTATCCAACCAAAGGACTATACTCCTATATGAAGAAACTGTAGTCAAATTTATTTTTTAAGGGATGAATGTACTTGTCTGAGATATTTAGAGCATCCATTAAAGCTAACTTCTAAAAAGTTAATCACAACTCAAGCTCTATTCGAGTAGAGATGTTATAGTTGCATTTTTTCTGTTACTAGAGAGGTTTATAAATCCTTCGATTTTGTAGGTATCCACTATATTTAAATAAGTGAGAAATCATTTATCAATCTTGGTTTACTCCCATGAAGGAGGCTAGTAATAGATGCAATGGTTCCCGAACCATAAAAATACAACTAAGAGCTACTTAATGGCTTTCCGAGCAATTTTTGACTTGCAATCAAAATTACATAGCTTCAATATTCCTATAACATTTCACAAATATATATATATATATATATATATATATATATATATATATATCTTTTAAATGACACACTTTTACATTAATATTATTGTTCAAATTAATATGCCTTAATACATGCTTACCCACATAGCTATAACCCATCTGCACACGTACACAAAAAGAAATTTGTTTGGTATTATAACATGTGTCCTCATATGTTCATATTAAAAGTTCCCTATGGTTGAATGGACTGAGGAAACCCTAGCCCTTCAGTCGCAGGCTGCAGCAGTTCACAAGAAAAACTCCTGCGCGACGCCCGCTCAACAACTAAGCAAAGCCCTTGGCCTTCACTGACACACCGCAATGGGCACGGAGGGGGGGCGGGGGGGGGGGAACCCCCTCATACAGCAATGTCACCATCAATGACCGATATAGCAATAGAGCGAAATGCCCTACATTCGAGCCGCCCGAGCAAGTCCACGAGCAGCTCCTGGCCAGAGAACAAGGCCTCAAGAAGGAAATGGAGACGGAAGCCGGAACCTCCCAGGCGAAGCCAACCCGAGGGTGGGAACCAGGTAAGTGCATACCACAAATGGAAAAAGCACCAAGATATCTTATTAGCTCAACCAGAGTAGGAGAACACACAGAATTTATGAGAGAACATGCCCTTATAGGCAAGTTCTTGGGGCTCTGGGCAACAGAAAGGGATCTTAACAAATGGATCAAGCAATGGTGGAACCCCAGAGGGGACTACGAAGTCCAACTTAGCTCCAAAGGCTTCTTCACTATCATTCTATATAACCTAGAGGACAAGGACAGGATATTCAAAAATGGGTCGTATTTCTTCAACTCAGCAGGGCTATTCTTACGCTTCTGGACTGAAAGATTCAGCCCTGACAAAGAGGACTTCACCATGGCCCCAGTATGGATCCGCTTATACTCTTTACCGCAAGATTTTTGGCTGGAAGAGATTCTAATGGGCATAGGGAACACCCTAGGCTAGTATGTTAAAGCCTCAGAGGCCACCAGACAAAGAAAATACACCTCCTACGCCAGGATCTGTGTATACATGAACATCTCCAAAGCACTACCTGGTATGGTGACTTTGGAATACCAAGATGAGGACTGGCAACAAGCCCTGGATTACGAGCACATTCCCTTCCGACGCAAGAGATTTCATGAGCACGACCACCTCTATAGAGACTTCCCCCTAATCAAAACAGTCACCAAAGAAAGCGAAAACACACAGAAGGATGGTTTCACCACGGTGGCGACAAAGAATCAAAACCCACCAAGGAGGCAAATCCCAGATACCAGGCAAAAAATTGCAACAAGAAACTCCTATGAGATCCTGAACCAACTACTAGAGGAAGAGGAAATCCAATATCCGCACAAGAACCTGCAACAATCTCACGAAAATCCCCCAAATCCAACCCCCCCCCCAACCAAAGCCAGGAAACACACACAGAGGACAAGGGAGACGAAGATGGAGACACCCCAATGCAACTAGACGAACGAGATCTAGCAGGCATAGACCTAGAAAACCTGGAAGAGGCCTTGAATAAAAAGGACCTACAAACCCTTCCTGAAGAACAACTGCGCAAGGTGCACAAAGTATTTCTCAACTCCTCCGTGGGATCCACAGCACGGCTGGGTATAGCCACGGACTCGAGCTCTAGCTTGAAGAAAATCCTATGGGAGAACAAGAGAAGAGGGCGCAAAACCATGCAACAATTGATCAAGGAGGCAGGTAATCTCATGATAAACTCAGGGCAGATCCACAAGATCTCGGAGGTATACCTCCAAACAACACCACCCACCCAATGATGAAGATCCTCACCTGGAACATCAGAGGACTCAATGGTAGGTCCAAACAAAGGACCCTCTGAGACTGCATAAGAGCAGAGAATCCAGACATTCTATTATTACAGGAAACCAAATGCACAGGTACAGAAGTTGACATCATCTTTCGGCGAATCTGGTGAGAATGCAACTCCATATCAATAGACTCCATAGGTTCCTCTGGAGGACTGGACATCCTTTGGAACCCCTCCAACATCAGCATCAACAACCCTTTTTCAACAGTGGGAACAATAACGACGCACTTCGAGGTCATCAACTCGAACCAGGAGGGAGCCATCACTAGCGTCTATGGCCCCCACAATCAGAAAGACAAGGATAAACTCATGAAGAGGCTTGAACTAATCAAAACCCTGGTGATTACCCAAAACTGGATCTTAGGAGGAGACTTCAACATGATCCTTTCACTGGTGGAAAAAATAGGAGGTAACAAAAAGCTGGAGCAAGACAGCGGTAAGTTCAAGACTCTCATTGATCATCTTAAGTTAGTAGATATAGAAAATAGCAATGGCATTTTCATTTGGTCGAATCGCAGATCAGGTACCCAACACATCACCTGCCATCTGGACCGCTTCTTGGTCATTGAGGAACTAATGGAGTCATGCTCCCATCTGGAAAGCCTCATCCTACCAAAAGCTGGCTCAGACCACTGGCCACTTGCCCTCAATATAGACACGGAAGAAATACCCAAATTCAAGCCCTTTCTCTTTGAAAAATTCTGGCTTCTTCACCCAGACTTCCAGCACTTAGCCAAGGCTTGGTGGGCGCAGGCAGAAATAGACCATGGTTCTAGCATGTATAAATTTCAACAAAGACTCAAGAACTTTAAGCTACTGCTGAAGCAATGGAACAAGAACAGTTTTGGAGACATTTTCCATAGCATCCGAAATATAGAAAGCCAGCTGGAGGAGATCCAAAAGACCTTCATCTCTGGATCTAGAACCACCGACCTAATGAAAGAGGAGGATATGCTCCGAGCCCAATTAGAATAAAGAAGAAAGCAAGAGGAAATTCTTTGGAAACAAAAATCCCGAGTACAATGTCTCAAGGAAGGGGAAAGGAACACTAAATTCTTTCATAGAGCAATGATGCATCGACGTCATGTCAATAGAATTACCCACTTAGAGGATGGCCAGGGTAACAAAGTTAGAGAACACTCCAATATTGAAGCAGAGCTAATCAACTTCTACCAGGACCTCCTAACGGAAACCAAGAAGGACAGAACTGAAGCTATACAAAGAATCACTAGGCACATACCTTCACTGGTAACCCCAGAGCAAAATGCTACTTTAACAAGGCCCATCGCCCAGGAGGAAGTGGACTAGGTAGTAAAAGATATTCCCCCAGGCAAGGCCCCAGGCCTGAACAGGTTCACTACTGATTTCTTCCATAATTGCTGGGATCTGGTCAAAAGAGACGTCTGGGAAGCTGTAGAGGAATCGAGAGCTTCGGGTGTGGTCCTCCCGGCCTTCAATGCGACCTTCCTAACCCTCATTTCGAAAGAAGAAAGAGTTACAAATCCCAAACATTTCAGATCTATAGCCCTCTGCAATGTCATCTACAAAATTATAACGAAGGTGATAGCTAACCGACTGAAACCCATCCTGACTCATGTCATCTCCAAGGAACAGGCCAGGTATGTAGAAGGGAGGCAAATCATGGACAGTTTCATTCTGGCACACGAGGTCATCCACTCCCTCAAAACTTCCAAAACCCCAGGTATGTTAATAAAACTGGACCTTTCCAAAGCTTTCGACCAAGCCAGCTGGCAATATCTCAAAGCCATCCTAGACTCCTTTGGTTTCGATCAGGGTTGGGCCAACTGGATCCTCAACCTCACCTCTTCAACCTTCTTCTCCATCTTGGTAAATGGTGTCCCATCAAGGCCTTTCTCACCCACTCGTGGCATTAGACAGGGAGACCCCCTCTCTCCCTTCCTGTCTGTGCTCATGGCGGAAGGCTTAGGCAGATACATCAAGGGTGCACTCTTATATGGCTCCCTGAAAGGCCTACCTCTCCACAATATTCAGCCAGCTCTCTCCCATAGCCAATTTGTAGATGATACCCTCCTTCTCAACTCCCCCACAGTCTGGGAGGCCAATAAAATCAGCTCCATCCTCTCTGACTTCACGGAAGCCTCAGGCATGTCCCTAAACCTTGACAAGTCCAAGCTCTACTTTTTCAATACTCCCGTCCCTGTTCAAACTCATATCTCTAGACTCCTTGGTATACCCAAGAGCTCCCTTCCATCCAATTACCTAGGCGTTCCCCTCATGGGAGCAGTCGCCAGATCCATCTCCTGGGACAGTCTTCTCCTCTCCATTTCCAACAGACTAAGTAATTGGACCTTTAGACCCCTCAATATTGCCTCTCGGCTAGTCCTCCTAAAGTCAGTCTTGTAGGCTCTTCCTACCTATCTCTTCACGGTCCTAGCGGCTCCGAAACATGTTGTTAAAGACATAAAAAACCTTCAACGAAACTTCCTCTGGCATGGACATCAACCCAATAAGAAATGGGCACTGGTGAACTGGGATAAACTCTTCACGCCAAAAATCCAAGGAGGACTAGGCCTCAGGGACCCAGGCAAGCTCAACCAAGTCATGGGAGCCAAAATCTGGTGGCGTTGGCTAAAAACTCCAGCAGCGGCCTGGGCACAAATCTGGATGCAAAAGTATGCCCCCCTAATGCCTGTCAACCAGCAGATCAGGCATAACTCCAGAATCCAAGGATACAACATCTGGAACACTGCTTGGCAAAACTGTACTCTAGTACAGAACCATGCCTTTTGGGAGGTACGAGATGGAGAGAGTGCCATGCTCTGGCATGACTCCTAGCAGCAATTTAAACCCCTAAATGAAATAGAGGACCTAGCCACTCTCAAAGGAGCTATCAATCCGCATGCCTCCTTAAAGGTTAAAGATCTTTGGAAACCCCACAGGCAGCACCTCCCCTGGCATCAATGGAAAACCTCTCACTAAGACCTCGGAGTCCCTGAGAATATCAACCTAAGAGGCTAGCACTCTCAAGCCAACCGACGGAAAATTCCTAGAAGAGAAGGACCGGACATCCTGAGATGGGGATACTCCACAGTTGGGACCTTCAAAATAAAGGAAGCCTACTCCCTACACAGCCACTCCCAAGGCAAAGTCAAAGAGCCCATATGGAGCAAAGTCTGGAACTCTTCTCTCTGGCCTAAGGTTTCCACCTTCCTGTGGTTGGTGGTGCATAATAAGGCCCTAACCTGGGACAATCTCAGGAAAAGAGGCTTCATTGGGCCATCCCTTTGTGTGCTCTACTACCAACAAGAGGAAACTAAAGAACATATTTTTAATGGATGCTTCTACAGCCAACGCATATGGGATCAAAGTGTGCAAATCATGTGCAAATCCAATCAATACCGAAACAACATCAATGACACAATAGAGAACTTGGACCGTATCACCTATAGCAGCCCACTTCTAAATCACATTTGGCAGCTTCTACTAGGATTTATCCTCTGGCATCTTTGGAAGGAAATAAACAAAAGAATTTTCCACTCCCAAGCCTCCACGCCGGAGGTTACATGGGAAACAATCAGCTCACTAATCAAGGAAACAGTCAGGAGTAAATCTTGGAAAGTGGAGGACCTCAACTGTATTCCCGAGGAACAGTGAATTCTTCAACACTGGCAACCCATCCCAATCAATCAATCAACACCAAGGACAAACAAACCTCTTCAGACCAGCCCAATCATCTGGTCCGCCCCCTCCGCTCACTTCATCAAAATAAACTTTGATGGAGCAGCCAAAGGCAACCCGGGAACAACAGGATATGGAGCAGTGATCAGAGACTCCACAGGAAATATCCTAGGACTGCTAGCAGGCTTCCTAGGGGAAACAACAAACAATCTGGCAGAACTAACAAGACTATTGAGAGGCCTACAAGCAGCAATGGATAAAGATTACCTCAAGATTGTCCTGGAAGGAGACTCACAAGTCATCATCCATTTAATCACCAAGATTCTCAATGGAAGTCTCCCTTCAAAAATTTCACCGAGTTGGCGACTCTCAGGACTACTAGAAGATTTCAACCACCTCCTCATACCCAATCTCAGCATCATACCTTCCCATGTGAAACGTGACGCAAACAGAGTAGCGGATTGTATAGCAAATGAAGCAATCGAAAGGGAAGTTGATTACTCCTGTTGGGTGGACCACGTCTCAAAATTCTCAGATATCTTCACCAGGTGCCAAACCTTAGCCACTAGAGACCTACCCCCCTGGATGGGGTGCCACAAAGCCATCAAGAGACACGCAGACTTCTGTCGGGATGCATTATCAATGCATCAACCGGCGAACATCCCTTCCGCCATTAATTCACCATGGTTTGTAGCAGATACCACCATTTGACGAGCCTCCTCACGCGAGGGAGATGTACCAGCCTCCAACACACCTAGCACCAAGCCTTAATGGCTTTGGCGGTCGCGGTAGCCTTATGCCTTATCACAAGGATGAATTGCACAGAGAAGCATTGGCTCCTCACACTGTTTGCTCCACCAGTGCATCCGCAACATACTCTACCGAAGCGAAGATTCAAGGTTTCGTTGAAGCTCTGGAACAGAGCGGCCCACCCGCCAAGAACCCTGGTCCCCTCCAGGGTCTCCACCATGCCAAGGATACGAGGAAAATCGCGCAGAGGTGCTGCTTGGTACATGACCGAGTCTCGGTGCCAACGACAGAGGAAGTTTGAACGGGCACTACCCATAGTGTCCACTCAACGGAGCAGAAGACCACGAAAGCCTCCCATGGCATACATGGAGGAAATTAATTGGGAGGAAGCCATGCAGAGCCACCCCACAACTGAATTCGGAAAGGAGAACAAGCCTCCGCCCAGAGACACCCCGCCTCTTGGGCCATCCCCACCTGCTTTGTGGAAGAGGAGACCCCTTTCGACGCTACCACAGAGATGGTGACTCCATCTCTTAACCAGCCGGAGCATCTGATCGAAGAAGCGATAGACTCCAGGCACCAAGCCTCCGTCGACAGCGGCGGGCTAGAGCAACCATCCTTTTCAGAAGTATGGCACCTCCCACTCATATTTGAACTTAGAAGTTTGATGGATGACCAGGTGTTTCGCCTCGCCAGGATCGACCAACGGCTGGACATGCTCTTTGCGGCCCACTCCAAGAATCTTCCACAGCGGCAATGCCCGACGTGTGCGCATACGTACGCACTTCCAGCAGGTTGGTGACAACAGAGGGACGGGAGGAAGTGCACGGGTAAAACAGTTTAATGATGCTTTCGGTTAGGGGTACTTCTTTTGTTCTTCATATAGCTCTAGTTCAGTTAGCTTGCTCAGTTTCTTCATATTTAGCTATGGCATACTTTTTGAAACTCATAAGTTTGATAGTCCTGGTTTCCTTCTGGTAGGACAGAACCATGTCTATTTTGATAACAGAGTAACACTTGGCTCAGGATGCCCAGCTGTCCTGGTTTCCTACTCATGCGGGACAGCTGGCATCATCAACAGTTACTGTATGTTGTTTATGTTAATATAATAAGATCCACCTTTTTTACTTTAAAAAAAAAAAAAAAAAACAAAACAAAAAACATGTGTCCTCATACAACTATTCAAAAAGCCACCATGTGTCAACATTTTTTTCTTGCTATATACTTTGAAATATATTTGACGAGATATATACTACATATCTTAGTATTGAATGTTGTTCAACAAGTTGATTATTACTAGTTGAAAATGAATATTTTTCATTATTCATTTAAATGTACAAACACAATGGTAATATTTGAGAGATTACCAAAGGCAACTCCATCACTAAAATTGAATCCGCGACATTTGATTTTGTGTTGATACAAATGGGAGATAAAGTCTAATTTTCCAAATAGCCCTTTCGAAGGTTACAAAGTTTGCTATAACATCTTCAAACATTTAAACTAAGACATGGACTAGTTGCTATGCAACTTTCTCTCGTTTGTATATTAACCTCCTCTTATTATATTGTCTCCTATAGTATATAGCATTCTATATGCTTTGACTTGTCTATTAATTTGTTTTGATTTAATATTTTTTTTTAAATAATATGAAACATAATAAACAATAAATTTTGTAAATTAATGTTAAACATTATAAATAATATATTTTGTTTTTTAATACATAGTATTTTTTAAAATTTTTATTGGTTGATAAATTTAAAATTTTATTGGAATTTGTGTATAAATCAATAATTTAAATTAATTAGAAAGTTAATATTTTGTACGGTTGTATCTTCCTGTGTTTACATGTGTCATGTTTGGTTAACTTTCAGTCGGTGGCGTATGAACATTAAATTCTCTGTAAAGGACAATCGATTATGCTTTCAAGTTGTGACCTGTGAGCATCAAATTCTTTGTAAAGAACAAACAATTATACTACCAATTGGCTTGCAATATTTTTAGTAGAGAAAATCAAATCAAAACAAATCAGATGGGAGCATATGAGCGCTCGTGGCATTCTTATTACTATTATTTCCTAGGGTTGCAATCCAAAGCAATGGAATACGTTTGAATACATAGGTATACATACGTGTAGTTTATTTGCTGAGTGACGTAATATTTATGGCGTATTCTAAATTTTTTACCTTTTGGTTGTTTTTGGGTGAATTTTCCATTTTATTTTGCCCGAAATCCAGTGAGGAATGGTTAGATCTGCGGGGTTGTTTTTCAGTGACTTTTTCCATTTTATTTTGCTCGAAATCCAGTGAGGAATGGTTGGATCTCTAGACTTGAGTGGCTAAGTTTGTATAATCGGAGTGCCCTAGGGGTTTTTCAACATGCTAAATCCATTTATGCATTCAGAAATGAAATTTAAACCACATAAAATAGAGGTTTTATCCAGATTTACATCATCAAATTCCGGCCAAAAAGCCCAAAAAATAGAACGTTTAGCCAACACAATATTTATCAATCACAATAATGACAATATCTATTTGGCATTATGACAACAATGAAATTCCACATCATACACAAGAGTTTTTTTAACTTTATTATTTATAAAAATATAATTATGTAAAATTTCGAGGAGAGAAATTTAATTATGAGATTATGCCCAATGTATATACGAGTTAAAGTCCATAGTCCATCCTAATTATGTATTTAACAATTGCAATGAGAATTATATTGTTTTGCTTTGGAGTAGTAAGGTTTATTGTGTTTAACATGGAGAAGGTTTATTCCTTCCACATTTATTGTGTTCGGAATGATTGAGATTTTAAAAAAAAAGTTAAATTAAATTTTAATTTTATTTGAAAAAATAAAAATAATATAATAATATTAATTAATTAACGCATATAAATATAAAAAATAAATATTATTTTATTATACATCATAAATATATGTTTAATAATGTTTTAACATAAAAATCACATTATTTACAAATAAATAAATAAAACAAAAATTGTAAATTTTAATGTAAAAATATATTTTTACATTATCATTAAATCAAGATTATTATGATTTTTAAGCACCATAATAAAAATAAGTAAGTTAACTAGAATTAATGTGGAATATTTATTAGTTAGAAAGGTCATGGTTATCATTTTATGTCAAACCTATATAAATATGTTACTAGGAGGTTGCTAAGATGTATATGTACAAAGAATTGTTTTAAAATAATAACATGTTTATTTTATGTGGTAAATAAATAATAAAAATGAGTTTTTTTTGTGATACTAGTTGAAGATGAAAAACACTTTCTCTTAAAAAGTTTAGTATATATCTAAATTAGATCTCAATTTCAAAAGATATGTCAGGCTACCAACCTCCCTAACCTTCTAACTCAACAAAACTATGGTGATGTGATAAAAAACCAATCTTAGATCCAATACCTCGCTTTTTCAATTGGGTTTGCCATATATACATATATAGAGCTATTTGCATGGATGATTTTAGGGGCTAAATTTCGCTCATGGGCTAATTTTCCATGGTTTTTCATAAAACAAGATTCGTTATTTTAAAAATGATTCGCCCAATTTCTATAGGATAAAATTATTTTACCTTAAAAATCGCCAAAATTTTATAAAAACTATATAAAATCCTTATAAATTTGAATATTTTTACAAAAATATCGTCAAACATGTATAGTTTGCATATGAAGGATTAGTAAGACTCGCCAAGGTTTCTACATTTTAAAATAAATTTCCATCCTTAAAATCATCCCTGGCTATTTGTTTACATCACAAGAGCTATAAACTACCTATATATTCGGTTGAATGTGCTTACAATGGGTATGAGTTGGCTACTTCAACCTATGATAGTCGTTAGAGGTTTTCAATTTATTACTTAGTGGATTACATGAAGTGTGAGCTGGCCTTTGCTCAAAATATGAACATGAAAGTCGAAAATCTATTTATTTATTTTAACGACGTCCATGAGATTGGATATCTCAAGTTTAAATATTTAATAAGTAGAATATATACATATAAATTTCATAGTTAAGTGCACTTTAATATATTTAAGTATATATCATCCCCTCATCCATGACTATATAATATGTTTTGAATGTGTTAGCATATTTTTGGTGTATGGATGAATGATTCTAAAGCTTGAGTTGGTTGCATTGGTGACACTTTTGAATGAAAACCATAAATCAAGATAGAAGTTTAATCTAGGGAATATTGATTGATACTAGTAGGGAATGCATAGTTAATTTTATTTATTTAATATTAAAAGTTAGTAATTTATCATGGGAATGTATAGTTAATTTTTTTTATTTAATATTAAGTTTTATAGGGAATTCTTGATAGTTAATTTTATTTATTTAATATTAAAAGTTAGTAATTCATCATAGGTTAAATTTTTTTTCACAATTTAGATAGGCATATGATACACGTGATATATACCTTTTTATATTGTGTATTTTGAATAATTTAATTGTATTATATATATATGAATGATACAATTAAATTATTTAGTATAGCTACCACTTGACTCCGAGGACCAACCTCTTAAGAATGTCTGATCACAGGCACTCCATGGCGTTTACTAGGGTTCCACGACGGGAGGTCACAATGCTTGTCGTTTGCAGGTTTTTTGGGGGTTGATTAATGGGTAGGCGAGGTTTGTAATGGATGGATTAGTCTATTTTCTTTTCTGGTTTTCCTTGGTTTTGTGGAGGAATCTCATTGTTTTATCCTTTTAGTGGTTAGAATCGGTGGGGTCTACTTAGTCAGGAGATGATACTGCCCCTGGGTCTCTAGCAGAAGTCTTCATCCTTGGATTCAGATTTCCCGGGATCTTTTGTTTTAGCGGAGAGTTTTTCCAGGACTTTTTCTAACTAGGCTTCTATGCTCACTGACGGGTTTCCAGAACTCTCTCTTTCCTCTGGAATATAGAACTGTCTTTATGATTAGTTTTTGTTTTCTTCGTGGAACTCTATGATCGATGATTTGACTGAAAGTTTGGTGGAACCCTTTGATTTGTCTTGAGTAGCCTCCATTATGGAGAGTGAGGTCAGCGCTCTGCTTAGTGTGGTTGATGAGGAGCAATGGGCTAGGAATGGCTTCTTTGAAAAGATTGATTCATTAAGTTCTTTAAATAAGAACATTGGTCGACATTTAAATGTTCTTAATGACTCTTGGGGATTGGGAAGCACATCACATATATCAATTAACCCTTCTCATAACCTGTGGGTAGAGGCACTTGATCCATCTTAGAAATGCTTTAATCAAGACAGAAGTCGACCTCCTTCACCAAAGTTTATCTAGAGTTGTTACAAAGCAGAGTCTGCTTAGTTGAACAGTGGAGACCAGTGTAACAATACCCTTGAGACCCTCTCGACTGCCCCTAAGGTGAGTTCTTTTAAATCGAATATTGAAAAATTTTGGAAACCAAAGAGGCATAAGAGAAGACTTGTGATGGGGGCAGACGTAGGTCTGGAGGAATCCTGCAACTTGGTGCTTTTCATTGTAGTTTCTAGGATGGCATACCGCTCTCGTATTCGGATACAGTTGGAAGATTGGATACAGAAGAACTGGCTTTGTGTTTTAGGATACTCTCCAATCTTAATTTCCTTATCCTGAGGATGGTTCAGCTTTGTTTTTCGAAGTCCGGAAGATACAACTTGAATTCTGGAGGTTTTTTGACAAATGGATGGTGGAAGTTTAATGTTAAAACGTTGGATATTTGGTTTTAATCTGAATACTGAATATTTTAGTTTTCGGGACCTATGGGTGATTCTTCCAAATCTTCCTTTACAATTGTGGAATCTTAATGCTTTAAAAATGATTGGAGACTGCTTGGGTCGTTTCATTGGGGTAGATGAAGCAGGGATGTTATCAAATGATAAAAAAATGGCAAAAGTTTTAGTTGAGATAGATACCCATGCGGGTCTATCTGAAGTGCTAGAAATAGAGTGGAGATACTTCTTGTTCACACAGAGGCTGGACTATTTAGGTCTACCATTCAGATGTTCCAAATGTAGATAGACATGGCACCTGAGAGATAATTGTACTTTTAAATGGGGTTTTAGAGAGGAGAAAGAAACAAATGAGGAAGACTCTGAAGATACAGTTTCAAGATTAATGGATGAAGATGGTAAACTGGAGACCCAACCTTTCAACTTAGAGGACATCTCTGAGGAACTGGACACTTCTTTGGCCGGTAAGTTAAAAACTCACTGCCTGAGTGTTTTTAACTCTTTAATTTTATGGGAAAGAGATATTTTAACTAAGCATTCAGGATCTGTTAAAACTTTTGGGCAAGTTTTTGACGGAGGTAGGATGCCTGGGCTAGCAACTACCGATCCAGTTGAATTAGGGAAAAAATCTCATTCGGAGTCCTCCTCTGAAGCTTCGCCTCCTACTACTTTACCTTTTCCTCCATTTCGAAGTGATGTTCTGCATTCTTCCCCTTTATCCAGAGAGATAGATAGACCACTAGACTGTCCGAGTAATGGTAATGACCTTTTGCCTCCGGGCTTTACTGAATCACCCCCTAGTGACTCCATATTGGATAGAACTCTATCTGAGTTGACCTTTCCTTTAGCAAAGACATCGTCTCCTATCCCTTTGGTGACTTATAAAGGTCATCTCCTTGTGAATTCCTTGATTGAGACAAGTGTAGAACCCTTTTTTACAAATTCTCCCTCCTGTTGTTAACCTGCGTGGTCTTGTGGATTGGGCTTTGAGATTTCTCCTCTTAAAACTAGTGGCCAACGATTGGCAGGAGCCGATAACACTTTGTTAACTCATGCTTCTTCTTCACAACAACGGGTTCTTAGAGGCATAAAGGCCTAAGCCAGGGTTAAACCATGATTCTTCTCTCCTCTAATATAAGAGGGGTTGGAGGACCCCTTAAACTGGCCTCCTTCCGTAGATTAATGAGTAACATTTATCTAAATATTATATTTTTACAAGAGATGATGGTATCGGCTGATAAAGCCAGATCTTTCATGTATAAAATCAGACATGATTGGTGTGTTTGTGTGGTCAGTGCAGTTGGAACTTCTGGGGGACTATTGGTGTCTTGGGATCCTTCCTTTTTTGACTTAGTGCCTTTTTTATGTTTGGTGGCATCTTTTTGTTAGGTTTCTCAAAAGTGGACAAGAGAAAGCTTTCTTTTCTTAATATGTATAGCCCCTGCCAGGACTGCAGAATTTTCTGGGAAGCTTTGGAGAATGTTGGTATTCTAAGCCACAAGGATTTAATTCTAGCAGGTGATCTAAACTTAATTACTTCCTTTGATGAATTATGGGGTTTGTCCGTGCATTTGGAATCTTTAGCGGGCTTCTTCAACACACTATTTTAGAGGAATGGTCTTGTGGATGTAGCTCCATAGAAAAAGGTGGTGACTTGGCGAAATGGTAGATTAGGGGATGCATGTATCTCAAAAAGACTTGATCATTTTTTAGTTGTTGAATCTTTGATCTCAACAGTGAAGAAGTTTCGAACCTGGGTGGAGTATCCCTTCCTGTCTGATCATGCTCTTGTTTTGATGGAATTCAGTTCAGGTTATGGAACAATTGCTTCCCCTTTCAAACTAAATCCATAGTGGTTGAAGGATGTTTCTTTCGAGAATATTGTAAATCAGGTCTGGAATTATCCTCGGCATCTAACTACAAATGGAGCACAAAAGAGACTAGTAAATAAGTTATCGATGTTGAAAGTTAGAATAAAGGACTGGGCTAAAAGAAAAAGAAAAAAGGATCAGGAAGAACTATCAAAAATTGAGGAAGATATTGCAGAAGTCTATAACAATATAAATTTGGGTATCACATCTTTGGAGGATTCCTTAAATCTATCAAAGCTTGAAGCTATTAGAAACTAACTCTTATTGGCAGAAGAGGAGAGCTGGCGACAAAAAAGCAGGGCAATTTGGGTCAAGAGTGGCGATAAAAATACAAAGTTTTTCCATCTGTATGTTATCCATAGAAGAAATAAGAAGTTTATATGGGAAATTAGAGATGAGATTGGGAACACTCACTCTGGTTAGCAGGCTATAAAAGGGGAAGCAGTCAGACATTTTAGTGCCTTTTATAATGATATGGATAAGTCTTACATGGATGAAAGAATGGAAACTGTCAGACTATATCCTACCTTTGTTACTGCTCTGGAGGTACGAGACTTAGAAAAAAGAGTAACCAATGAAGAAGTCTTTGAATTTATAAAAGGTTTTGCCAGGGACAAAAGTCCTGGACTAGACGGTTGGACCATTGAATTCTACTCTCACTTTTTCGAGTTGGTTGGGTAGGATGTGGTGGATATGGTCGAAGAAACAAGGTTGAAAGGGGAGATCATTCCGGTGATCAATTCCACTTTTGTGGCTCTGATACCAAAAGTCAATCAACCTTTGGTTTTTAATGATTTTAGACCAATTTCTCTTTGTAAACTCTATACAAGATTGTTTCAAAAATTATTGCTAAAAGACTTTGACCTATTCTATCAAGGTTTCTTTTGGAAGAACAACTTGGTTTTCTCAAGGGACGACAAATATTGGATGTTGTTGGAACAACTCAGGAATGTCTTCACAACATTAGTGCAAAGAATATGAAAGCAATGATTCTTAAAATTGACTTGAGGAAGGCTTATGACTGTACTAATTGGGATTTTTTAAGGCTGGTACTTCATCAAAGTGTCTTTGGTTATAAGACTATGAGTTGGATTATGGCCTGTGTAGTTTCCATGACTTATGATACCTTAGTTAATGGAGAGGCAACTAATTTCTATAAAAGTAGCAAGGGACTGAGACAGGGATGCCCACTATCTCCTTTACTATTTATCTTAGTAATGGAGGGGCTTATTCTGGCATTAAAGAAAGAAAAATCGGAGGGACAGATAACAGGGATTAAAGTTTCTAGTATGATTAGGATCCTCCATTTACTATTTGTGGATGACATTCTAATTATGACTAAAGATTCTCTAACTAAATGGAAAATTATTTAGAATATATTACAGGTGTTTTGTCAGGCATTGGGATTGATCATAAACAATAAAAAATCCACTGTGATGCATGCTAGTGTCGACTCTGAAACCCTTAAGAGGATTGAAGATGTCCTTGGTTATCCGGTCAAAGACCTTCACCATGGTTTTAAATATTTGGGTTATCTGATGAAACCAGGAAGCTATACAATCAAGGACTGGTAGTGGTTAGTTGATAGGTTTGAAGCGAGGATTAACCATTGGTGTAATAAATGGCTCAGTTTGGGAGGCCAACTAATCCTTATTAAATTTGTGCTTGAGAGTTTACCAGTCTACTGGATGACCCTTGGTCATATTTCTGTATCGGTGCTATCTAAATTACATAGAATTAGTTTTGAATATCTGTGGGTGGGAAACAAATCCAAGAAATGATATCATCTTTGTAATTGGAAATTTATAGCAAAACCCAAGCAGCTAGGAGGATGGGGTTTACGTAATTTTTTTATCTTCTATAGAGCGTTGGCTACCAATACTTTTTGGCGGACATTAATGAAGACAGGGATGTGGAAAAGGGTAATTCATGGAAAATATTTACCACAGGTACATATAAGTACTTGGTTGAGATCGGTTGTGAACTTTACTTCCTTTGGATCACAAACATGGAAGAATATTCTAAATACATTGCCAATAATTCTGGACATAATAGCTTGGATTCTTGACTCCGGAAAAGCAATAATTATTGGTAGAGATTGCATCTGTGGCTTGAATGATGCTTCATTGTTGTCGGAGGACATGATTCGGGAAATTAACAGAAAACAAATCTACTTTCTTTTTCAAGTGAGTCGACCATCTCAAAACAGTATGTTGGGACAGAATTGGGCAATGAGCTATGAGTTGGATCTGGATGGAAACTTGGGTCAAGAATGGGATATTTACAAGAATTTTCTATTACATGATGACATTTTCCTAAAGGATCATCCTGATGAACTAAAGTGGATTGGAGATGATAGTTCTGGTCATATCTCTGTTAAAAATGTCTACAACACTCTTCCAAACAAATTTTGTTCGGGGAAGGTAAAAAATTGGAAAATTCAGTTATGGAAATGGAGTTGTCCATTAAAGATCAAATTATTCGTATGCCTTTTAATGGAGAGCAAGGTTCTTACGTGGGAAAACCTTCAGAGGAGGGGATGGTCTAGTCCTGGAATGTGTTGTCTCTGTGGATTAGATGAGGAGACAAGCCACCATGCTTTTATTAGTTGTCAGTTTACGTCATCTATCTGGAAAGAAGTAAAAAAGAGTTTTAATCTAGCAAATGGTTGGAACATCGATTTTGTTGGTGAATGCCTAAAAAACTATTCTGTGCATAATAAACAACTCATAGAGGTCGCAACTTTCATATGCTAGTTCATATGGAAGGAAAGAAATAAGAAATTATTTGAAGACAGATCGCCTTCGGCAACAATAATTCTTTTTCTTGCGACTGGTTATAGAGCTTCGAAGCAGATCCTATCAGTGGATTCTACAAAAAGACTTCAACCGATTACTTTTTCGGAAGGCAAAGTTTTAGCTTGGTTCGATGGTGCCTCACAAATCAACATGAATAGGTGTGGAGTAGGAGGAGTTATCAGATTAAATACTCTAGAGGAATATCGTTGGACTTTAAACTGTATTTTAGGTTCAAATTCTAAGGCAGAGCTTATGGGAGCTTGGGGAGCCATCGCATTAGAAAAAAGCTTCGGTATTCAAGAACTTCATTTGATGGGAGACTCTTTGATAGTGATAAACTGGCTCAAAGGTGGTACTCTTCAAGTTGCCAATCTGGAGAATTGGAAAAGAATAATTTTTGACTTAGTGCCTTTCTTTAAGTCAATTACTTTCGCCCATATATATCGTGAACACGATAACGTGGCTGATGGTCTATCAAAGATTGTTATAAACTCACCAGTGGGTCATATTTCTTACAACAAATGGACTGGTGGACATGAAGGACCTATTAATATTATGAAGTTGTGATCTTTGAACCTTTAGATATTTTGTAGATGGCCTTTTTATACTAGCCTGAGAATTGATAGAATTTTAAACCTGGAGTTTTGATTATTAGCTGCGATTTTAGTCTAGTTTTTTTTTGTATGCTACAGTTTCCATTGGGGGATAGATGTCTAGTTTTTCTTAATGAAGGGCTATTATAGTCTCATGTTGAGACAGTAAAAGCTATAGAAGTCTAGTTTTATGTTTTGATATAGCATCTCATTTGATGAGACAGACTATGTAAATGTATTATATTGTCATAAATATAATGTGCAATTTTCTCTAGAAAAAAATAAAATAAATTAAATTATTTAAAATACACAATATAAAAATGTATATATCATGTGTATCATATGTCTATATGAATTGTGAAAAAATATTTAACTATATGCCTATGATATATGTGATATAGATTAATTTATTTATAAAAATTAATTGTTATGTTTAAGTTTTT
>JZKD02S0812155.1:654604-670197 GCA_000966675.3 Picea glauca | reverse complement strand
TCATAGTGAGAAAATTTTCGACACAGTCCGGAAGTACCCCAATTATGACAAGGACATGTATTCCATTGTGCAGGCTTGTCAACAATGGAAGCATTACATTTTGGGAAAGGAAACGCTCATCCAGATTGACCACCGACCTTTGTAATTCATACAGACACAAGGGAAGTTTTAGAATTATCACCATCAAAAGTGGTCCACATACCGACAACAGTTTCATTTGAACATTAAGTACAAGAAAGGAAGCACCAATAATGTTGCAGACTGCCTCAGCCGACCCCCTATCATGGCACTAACCACGGTGCTCAACTTTTGTGGGCATGAGACTTCCGATTGGCCGCTTCTCTACAAAAGTGATCCAAAATTTGGCCACACATACAATACACTCTTGGAGGGTAAGCAAGTTCCTAATTTTCACCTCCAGGATGCCCTGCTATGTCACCTGGGACATCTTTGTGTTCCTTCAAGCGAGCGTGCCAAGATGATTTGAGAGGTTCACTACAGTCGGTTCGTTGGGCATTTCGGGGTCAAGAAAACCATGGCAGTAATGAAAAAGTATTTCTATTGGTTGAACCTTCAACAGGATGTCGGGAAGTACATCAAGTCTTGCACTGCTTACGCCATTGACAAACTGACCATCAAGAAGCAAGGCCTCTATACTCTGTTTCCCACCCCTATTCGACCTTGGGAATCCATCTCCATGGATTACATGTCAGGCCTTCCTTCTACTAAGCAAGGCAATGACTATGTTTTTGTGGTCGTTGACAAATTCTCGAAGATGTCCATTATGATGGCCTGCAAGAAGAATATCATAGTAGAAGCCACTGCTAAACTTTTCTTTGAGCGAGTGTGGGTACACTTTGGGATCCCACAGTCTATCATCTCAGATCGGGACAAGAAGTTCCTCAGTACATTTTGGTCTAGCCTCTGGTCGATGCTGGACACCAAGCTCACCAAGTCCACAGCTTTCCATCCGCAAACTAATGGCCAGATAGAGGTTGTCAACCGGATGATTGTACACTTTCTACGCATGTAAAACTAAAAGCATCCATGAGCATGGGATGAGAGCCTCCCCTATGTACAACACATCTACAACTGGGCTCTCCATAGCTCAACCAGCCACATCCCCATTCAGGTGGGCTTGGGATTCCAGCCACTATGTCCCATTGACGTAGCTATGCCATTTGCGGCTACTCAGGCAAATTCAGCCCATGTCCAATCTAAGGCTGACAAGGAAAATAACTTCATTGAGCGCATTCAACACATATGCCAACAAGTTCATGACATCTTGGACAGAGCCAATGCTAAGTAAAAGCAGTGACATGATCAACATTGGGTGCCACACAACTTCCAGGTGGGCGACAAAGTGTGGCTACATTTGCAAAAGGAGCACCTCGTTGGACCCTATCGCAAGATTTGCCTGCTCCGATATGGTCCATACACCATCACCAAGGTTGTAGGGGACAATGCCTTTGAGCTCAGTATTCCACCATTCCTTGGTCTGCACCCAATGTTCAATGGCGACTGCCTTCGGCCCTACTTTCCACCTCTACTAGACACATCTGACATGGCAGAACAACTCACACCAACAGAGTTAAACCCAGATTGCATGGAACAAGCCACAACTGATCGGATTATGGACACATAGATCAAGAACACCTGCCAGCAGAGGATCCAACTATATCGAGTTTTCAAAGCAGGACAACTCCTTCACCAGGGCAAGTGGCTCACCAGTGACCAAGTTCAACAGAAGTTTCCTCATATCATGGAGGAACTCAACGCAATGGGGACCATTGCTTCCTAAGGGGGGAGGAATGATCTAGGTGGATATTGGTGGCCACCCTCCTATTCCACTTGGACCCACACCCTTTCGATTTTTCAATTTCCTTAATTGTAGCACAATTTACTGTTTTTAGTAGTTTTTTGGGTCCTGAACTTTCAGAGCCATTTTGAGGCCCTAAACGACGTTTTTTGGGCATGAATGCTCTAGCAAATATGAGTTTGTTCCTGAATCGATATTTGTTGTTAGCAGTGTAGTCCTCAGATAGATCTTTGTAACGATGTATCATGTGCACCAAACGGAGATAGTATGCCAAAGTTACGACCCCGGGAAATTGATGTACCAATTTACCCCAATGGGGCCCATATTCTGGTGTTTCATCTCCTAGGGTTAAGTTTTTGGATGTTTAGGGTTTTCCATTGTTTCTCAATAATATATAGGCCTTTTTGCTTCATTGTAACACAGAGTTCATAGGCCAGTAGCTGCCACATCTCTTCTCAGAGATAAGCTACCAGCGCCCGAGCTATTTTGTTTCCATTCTATCTGTAAGCATATTTCAGTCATCTGTTGTTAATGAAATGAAGATTTACTTCCACTACATATTTGCGTTTATGTGTATTTATGTATTTCATTGTGTTCTTGCATAAATCCAGATCAATCAACATAGTTACATGCAGAGGAGTTAAGACAGGAAATGATGCAATAAGACAAGATCCACCACAACACCAGTGGGTAAAGAAGAATGTTGAACCACATAATCAGTTTGATGCCCATAATGAAAATGGGATATTCCAGCAAGCCAGAAAATAATTCTTAGAGCCGAACATTGCATCTACATCAACTGCACAACATACTCAGGATGTACCAACGTATGAGATGCCTTCCTCGCTGGATCATACTAATGGAGCGCAACCCCTAGGAAAAGTAAGTATGATAAAGGATTTTCTGCAATCCTGTGTTAAGCTATTAAATCTTTGATCATCTGTTAAAATCTTGCAAAATATTCTAGAAATGCGTAACTCAGAGGTAGAGGGGAAATTCATATTAAATGCTAATATTAGAGATTTCAATATGGATGACATCATACTGGATTTAGGATCTAAGGTGAATGTGTTACCCAATAAGACATGGCAATGTATGGGAGTGCCCACATTAGGATATTCACCTGTTCAGTTGAAACTAACAAACCAACACAGAGTTCTACCAATTGGAAGGTTAAAGGGAGTAACAGTAGATTTGGATGGAGTGCACACCAAGGTAGACTTCGAAGTAATAGAAATAGTGGATGGCACAACACCTTATCCAACACTGCTTGGACTAGATTGGGCATTCGATAATCTAGCCATAATCAATTTGAAGACGAGGAAGATGGCATTCGAGTCAAGAGAGTACATATTCATTGTGCCATTATATCCATCAAAAGGAGAAAGGTTTGTAGAACCCACTTGCTTGGACCTAGAGGAAATTAACCAACTATACAAAACCACCGTGCGATAAGAAGACTATGTGAATCCAACTGCATATGGGGTACTCAGTTGGAGAAGTATCATGTCATGTGCGTCATACTCAAATACAGGGTTGGAAAATTGGCAGCCGAGATTACATGAAGTCTCCACAAGAAGATGCGTAAGAATAGACTGTGTAGTACGATGGGTAGGTACAGAGATAAGAGAACCTCCTAGCTTTCATGGGGTGAATGAATTAGAATAATTCCTAACAAGATATGAAGATGAAGTGTTACCAAATCATAGGCTCTTAGCTCTGGACATAGCACTCAATGCAACACCTGTAAGATGGTGGGGTGCACACAAAGAGACCGTTATCGACTAGTACCAATGAAAACGATTGCTACACATTAGGTTTGGCACAGAGAAGAAGAGAAGAATGATACATAGATATGATGGATAGGGGTCACCTTTGGAAAACTTGGATAAGTGCAGAACATTATGGATGATGACACCACCATAGGAATGGCCTCATCATTTTATTCATACACTAGACAAAATATCAGAAAACTGGTATGTAGAATAGTAACTGCGCAGAGGAACTGCAGAATGGACAATGTTACTGCAGAAATTTACAGTCACTTTCTCATTTGAACATGAGAATACCAACATAGACTCAATACTCAAACAGATTAGAGGTTTGATATTCATTAAGGAACCAGAAGTTGAACTTATGACAGAAGATCAACAACAAAACATCCAGACAGTGAAAGAACTACTGTCATGCTACCATGTGCAGGAAGAAGCACCAGATGAAGAGGATCCGCACAACATTCAGATAACAGAAGTTGAAGGTGAAAGAGAGGTGGAAGTTCCACCTCTGGAATCATAAGTGTTTTCTTCACCAATCAAGGTAAATAAATTTAACATTGGGACAACCAAGAATCCCAAAATGGCCAACATTGGAGACTACTAGGATGAGAAAACAGTAGAAAGCATAACAAAGTTACTGTGTGAGTACAGTGACATGTTCCCAACAACCTTTACAGAAATGAAAGGCATAACAAGAGAACTATGAGAGATGAATATACCTCTCAAATTTGAGGCTAGATCAGTCAGACAACGACCATATAGATTGAACCCAATATATAAGCAGAAACTGACAGGGTATTGGAGGCTGGAATCATAGAACCATTAGAAGAATCTGAATGGGTAAGCCCTATGGTCGACTTGAGGAAGTTGAATGATGCTTGTCTTCATGACCCTTTCCCTACCCCTTTCACAGATGAGGTATTAGAGAATGTAGGAGGCCTAGAAGCATACTCATTCACAGATGGATTCTCAGGATACCATCAGATCAAGATAGCCCCAGAAGACAAGTACAAGACCACTATTTCCATAGAATGAGGATCCTACTAGTACAAATTCATGACTTTGGGGCTGAAGAATGCACCAACTATATTCTCAAGAGTAGTCATAGATTATTTTAAAGAATTCATCCATCATTTTTTAGAAGTATACCTGGATGATTGGACAATATATAGTATGTTGAAGAACCATGTAGAGGTGTTAAGGTTGATGGTAGAAAGATGCAGGCAGTGTTAGATATCACTAAATATCAAGAAGTGCATCTTTGGGACACCTTTTGGGATACTATTGGGCCATATAGTGTGTAAACAAGAATTGCTAGTAGATCCTGCCAAGATTGCATTAATTACCAATTTACCACCACCAAAATAAGTACGTCAGTTGAGAGAAACATTGGGACACACGGGATACTACAGGAAATTCATAAAAGGGTATGCACAGATCACTGCACCAATGGAGAAACTATTAAGGAAAGATAACAAATTTCAGTGGAATGAGGACTGTCAGTGAGGATTGGACACTCTAAAATAGAAGATGGTAACAAAACCAATACTAGTATTCCCATATTGGGAAAGGACATTTCACGTGCATGTTGATGCATCATCTATAGCACTTGGAGCTATTCTAGCGTAGCCATGAATAGGGGAATTGGACCATCCCATAACATTTACTAGTAGAAAACTGTCAAAGTCATAACATAATTACAATACCATAGAAAGAGAAGGCCTAGCTATGGTCTATGCACTCCAAAAGTTCAAACATTACTTACTAGGCAAACATTTCAAGATGTTTACAGATCATTCAACTCTTAAATACCTAGTCAATAAGCTAGTGTTGGGGGGGAGAATTTGTATATGGTTACTGTTATTCCAAGAATTCTATTTTTAAGTAATAGTCAAGCCAGGGAAGTTGAATGTAGGACCTGATCACCTATCAAGGATCACTAATGGAGAGGAACCTACGAACTTAGAGGACAACTTCCCTGATGCACATTTATTTTCAATCCAAGTAGTTGAGGAATATTTTGCTGACATCATTCAATACTTGAGTATGAGGACCATGCCACAAGAATTCAACACTGCGCAGAAGAAAACTTTGGCAGTTTGAGTTGCAGACTATCAATTGATTGCAAGACACTTATACAAGATGGGTGCAGATAACATCTTGAGAAGATGTGTGCTAGAACATGAAATACCTAGGATTTTAGCAGAGGCTGATCTGGATTTTATGAGAATGAAATGAATACATATTATTAAAATATGCTTAACACATAATAATAGAGATATAGTAAAACTGGTTTTCTATTTAATAAGGAAATAAGCTGAAACTGTAAAATGCAGCGGAAAACAAGCTTGTTGGAATGGTGGCAGCTTATCTCTGAGAAGAGATGTGATGGTTGCACTCATTCGCAAAAAGATGATTAAAATGAGGATCTGAAGGAATTTTTACAATAAACAGGAATGTAAAAACCCCTAGACATCCAGAAACCTAACCCTAGGAGATGAAGCGCCAAAAGTCATGTGGGCCCCATTTGGGTAAGTTAGCACATCAATTTTTCGGGGTCATAACTTTTTAATATGGTCTTTGTTTTAGGCGCATGATAGCCTGTTGGAAAGGTATCATTGAGGAGATTCATTTTGGGGGCTCAATAAGAGACTTTGAATGTCTTTGAGAATCTCTATCTCAAAAAAAAATCATTTTGGCCCTCAAAATGGCCCCAGAAGTTAAAAACTGCTAAAAATAGTAAATTGCCAAAATTGCCAGAAAATTGTTTTGTGCAAATTGAAAAAGGTGGGTGGACACCGATATCCAATTGGATCAATCCTCCCTCCTTAGGAATCAATGGTTTCCATTACGTTGAGTTCCCCCATCAGATCAGGAAATTTCTACTAAATTTGGCCCCTGGTGAGCCACTTGCCTTGGTGCAGGAGTTGCCCTGCTTTGACGACTCGGTAAAGTTGGATCCTTTGTTATCAAGTGACCTTGATATGTGTGTCCACAATATGATCACTCGATGCATGTTGCATGAATTTAGGGTTGAGATCTGTTGGTTTCAACTGCTTTGCTATCTCTGAGGTGTCCAATAATGCTGGGAAATATGGCCGAAGGAGAGCCACGTTGAAGACTGGGTGCAGGCCAAGCAAAGGAGGAATGTTGAGCTCAAAATCATTGTCACCAGAATCCTTGTTGATGGTGTAGGGCCCATAACGGAGTGGGAGAATCTTTCGATGGGGCTCTGTAAGGAATTTTTTCTGCAAGTGCAACCAAACTTTGTCTCCCACCTGAAACTTATGTGGCACTCGATGTTGATCATGGCGTTGATTTTACTTGACATTAGACTTATGTAGAATATCTTGAACCTATTGGCGGATGTGTTGGATCCGCTCAATGAACCATATGGCTTTGTCAGCTTCTAGTGGAGCATGGGACGAGTCAGTCGAGGTGGTCACCAGGGGTAGTGCAACATACATGGGGTCCAATGGTTGGAATCCAAACCCCACCTAAAAGGGGTTGTGGCAAGTTGAGCTATGAAGGGATCGGTTGTAGCTATGTTGGACATAGGGAAGACTCTCATCCCATGTGCGGGGGTGTTTTGAATTGTACATGTGTAGGATATGTACAATGTTCTGATTGACGACCTTAGTTTGGCCATCTGTCTAGGGGTGGAAGGCAGTGGATTTGGTGAGCTTGGTATCCAGAAATTACTAGAAGCTCAACTAGAACATGTTGAGGAACCAACTATCACGGTTTGAGACAATGGTTTTGGGGATCCCAAAATGTACCCACACTCGTTCAAAGAAGAGCTTGTCATTGGCTTATGTTGTGATGTTCTTCTTGCAGGCAGCTAGAATCGCCATCTTGGAAAAGCTATCAACAACCCAAAAAACACAGTCATTTCCCCTCTTGGTGGACAGGAGGCCCAACATGTAGTCCATTGAGTTGGATTCCCATGACCTGTCATGAGTAGACATAGGGGTGTATAGGACCTATTTCTTAGTGGTCGGTTTGGAAATAGCACAGGCAGTGTAGGACCTTATATACTTGCCAACATCCTGTCGAAGTTTCGACCAGTAGAAATGTTTCTGCAGCACTACCATTGTCGTTTCGATGCCAAAGTGTCCTACCACCCTACTGTAGTGAGCTTCCCAAATCATCTTTGTGTGTTCGCTTGATGGAACACAGAGATGGCCCAAATGGCACAACAACCCATCTTGAAGATGGAAATTAGAGACCACTAAGTTGGCGCC
The DNA here is from genome assembly GCA_000966675.3 of Picea glauca. Taxonomy (NCBI): domain Eukaryota; kingdom Viridiplantae; phylum Streptophyta; class Pinopsida; order Pinales; family Pinaceae; genus Picea; species Picea glauca. The sequence goes on along the minus strand of JZKD02S0812155.1, from coordinate 662,359 downwards.
CAACATTTGGTAGGTGGTGGAGAATTCAGGGTCTGTCTCATAGAGGTGGGGCCATCTGGAGGTCTCCTGGCTGTAAGAGTCTACCACCATGGTGAGTGTCATGATTGGAGGTTGGTTGAGGAAATCAACAACTCAGTTGGTACTTCTTGTTTTATACTTGATGTTGAGGTGGAACTGTTGTAAGTATGTGGACCACTTATGATGGCGGTCATTCTGTAATTTTCCTTGGTTCTGCATGAACTGTAGTGGCTTGTGATCAGTGTGGATGATTGTCTCCTTCCCAATAATGTAATGTCTCCACTAGAGATAGGCTTGCACAATGGAGTACATTTATTTTTTGTAAGTAGGGTACTTACGAACAACATTTGATAGTGTATCACTATGATATGCCACAGGGTGGTCGTGTTGAGTGAGAATGATGCCCATAACATAGTCTGAAGCATCTATCTCGATCTCAAAGGGATGTTGTAGGTCTAGGAATGAAAGTACTAGGGATGAGCACAAACGCTTCTTCAATCCATCGAAGGCTTGTTGTTGGGACAGGCCCCACACAAAGTTTTCCTTACCTCCACCCCTAGTTACTTGGTTGAGGGCCCATGCGATATGAGAGAATCCCAACATGAACCTACCATAGAAACTGGGAAGGCCCAAGAAGCTTTGAAGTTTCGTGAGTGTGGTTGGGGTTGGCCACTCACAGATGACCTGGATATTGGTTGGATCCACATGCACACCATGTCGATCAACGATGTATCCTACGTAATGGAACCTGTCCATGCCAAAGGAGCATTTTTCCAAGTTTTCATTAGTTTGTACTGCCATAGGGTGTGCATAACCTATTGAATATGCTGCAAGTGTTTCGCCCAAGTCTTATTGTAGATGAGGATGTCATCCAGATACACCACTACAAAAGTATTGGTGAAATGTCATAGGATATCATCCATCATCCTCATAAAATTCGTTGGAGCATTTGTAAAACCAAAGGGCATGACCAACCATTCAAAAAGACCTTCTTTTGACTTAAAGGTGGTCTTCCATACATCTGTATGTTCCATTGGGACCTAGTGGTAGCTAGACTTCAGTTCAATATTACTGAATTATTTGTCCCCCGTGAGTTGATCAAAGAGGTCGTCAATTCAGGGAATCGGGTACCGGTTTCAGACTGTGATTTTATTTAGGGCCCAATAATTAATGTAGAGTCGCCAGGTCCCATATTTCTTTTGCACTAGCACGATTGGGCTCCCACAAGGCGATGATCTGGGATGTATGTGCCCCTTGTGGAGCAGTTCTTGGATTTGCCTCTTGATCTCCTCATTTTCTAAAAGAGAGCGATAGTAGAGTACCCCATTGGGTAGTGGTGTGCCTGGGGTCAGATCAATGGGATGCTTGACCTGGTAGTGCAAAGGTACCCCGGTAGGAGAGGAGAAGATATCTGAGTATTCTTCCACGACCTTGTCCACTTGCTTCTATTGTGTGGATAGATCGGTCGTAGAGGTTGGATGTGGTTGCAATATTTCACTCACTCTGAGAGCGAATCATGAAGAAGACAAATTTATCGATCTGAGAGATGACCTTCCTGCATTTCTTGGCAGAGATCAAAGAAATAACACTAGGAGGGACGACCTCAGGTATTCTGCACAATTTCCTGTTCAAAGTAATATTAACACTACGAGGCCTAGACTCATATACACCATGATGTTTCCATAAATAAGGTTGGCCTAAAATAACATTACAAACTTCAAGAAGAGAAACATCACACAATACCTCATCTTTGAAGGGCTTGATGTCGTATGATAGTTGACACTGTTGGATGATGCGGAGATCTCTTCCTTAGCGGAGCCATCCAATGGTGTAGGGTTGTGGGTGCGACGTTTTGGGCAGGGCCAGCTGCTTGATGACCTCTACTAATATGAGGTTCTTCTGGCTACCGCTATCAACGATGAAGTGCAGTAAAGTGCCTTTTACCCACATCTATGAATGGAAGAGGCGCTCACCTTCTCCTAGCTCGTCTGGTTCACCATGATGGAGCTCGGTGGTAGCAACAGTGGCACTGGATTCTGTGTCAATGATCTGTCTTCCCCTTTCTGGTTCTAACTCAGAGTCAGAACCCGCATATGATTTAGAGGCTTTCACTTCAGCCACCAGCGACTTCTTTGAATGATAGTCAGTGGTGTTATTCCAAGGGCTCTTATGAAAGTCGCACCACTTCTCGGTATCTTTCTTTGTCTTTCATGTGTCCTTATTTGTTTGTGGCTTAGACTGGTTGTCCTGATATTGTCCATCTTTGTTTTTTCCTTTGTTTTGTGGGTTGGGGATGCCCCTTCCTGGATTTTGCTGTGAAGGGTTCCCAGGCCCAAATTGTCGTGTCTTTTGTTTGAGCTTCTGCTCGATTTTGATGGCATATCGATAGGTCACGCCCAAGGATGAGATGTCTAGAAGTTCCATTTCAGTCTAGATGTAGCTATGCAAAGTACCGTGATACTTGAGCACCATATGTTTCTCTGAATCTTTGATACCCATCTTGGTGCGCAAGGTATGGAAGTTATTTTTGAACTATGGCACTGCTTGGTCTCTTTCTTGCCACAGTGTGGTCCATTTAGTATACAAGTCGTCATAACTTCCGACAAGGTAGTATTGTTCCTTAATAGCATCCCTGAAGGATTCCCAGGTGGCTGCAACTGTAAATAATGAGGGTTCCTCTATTTCCTTTTGCTCACAAAAAATTTTCGACCAATATTTGACATGGGGAACGGCTTTGAGGAGTGCAAAAGTAATTTTTTCTCTATTCGAAAAGTTATGGATAGAAAAATACCCTTCTAGTAGATTCAACCACTTGTATACAACATCCGTGTCTATCTAAACTTCAAATATAGGAATATCAAATTTGATTTGTACCTTGAAGGGGGCGGCGCCTCCACTCGAGGAAGATGTGTCACTTGTTGGTAGCCGCCGAAGGATTTGCACAAAACTATCTATCATCTCATTCCTCTTTTGTGTGAGGGATTCCTCAAGCAACATTTTGAAAGGATCTCATGTCCCATCATCTTTCTTTTCTCCTGCCATGAGAGGTATCTTGGGTATGCGATAGCTTTTTTCCTCAAGAGAAACAAGCTAGAGACCCAATTCTTTGTACCCTGACCTCGTTGGGGACATGCATTAAGACGACAAGGAGAAGACCTCTCTGATACCACTAATCCATATTTTATGAGAAGAACAAAATGAATACAGAATATTAAAATATGCTTAACATAGAATAACAGAGATACAGCAAAAATGGTTTTCTATTCAATAAGGAAATAATTTGAAACTATAAAATGCAGCGGAAAACAAGCTTGTTGGAATGATGGTGGCTTATCTCTAAGAAGAGATGTGAAGGTTGCACTCATTCGCAAGAAGATGATTACAATGAGGCTCTGAAGCCCTTTTTACAATAAACAGGAATGTCAAAAACCCTAGACATCCAAAAACCTAACCCTAGGAGATGAAACGCCAAAAGTCACGTGGGCCCCGTTTGGGTAAGTTAGTACATCAACTTCCCGGGGTTGTAACTTTTGCATACGATCTCCATTTTAGGCGCATGATAGCCCATTGGAAAGGTATTGCCGAGAAAATTCATTTTGGGGGCTCAATCAGAGCCTTTAGCTATCATTGAGAAGTTCTATTCTGAAAAAAATTCATTTTGTCCCTCAAAATGGCCCTGGAAGTTAAAAACTACTAAAAATAGTAAATTGCCAAAATTGCCAGAAAACTATTTTGAGCGAGTTGAAAAAGGTGGGTGGCCACCGATATCCACCTGCATCAGAGTCCCATGAGGGAATATCAAGAGGACATTATGCAGGAAAAGATATCACGCAAAAGGTATTGCATGCAGAACTATGGTGGTCGACCGTTCACAGAGATGCAAAGGACTACTGCCAAAGATGTGATGTATGTCAAAGGGTTGGTAAACCTAATAGACGGGACGAGATGCCTCTAAGACCACAAGTAACCTTGCAGGTATTTGAAAAATTGGAAATATACTTTGTAGTACTAATTAAGCTGTCAGAAAAGAGGTCAGGAGCAAGGTATATCATTACTATGATAGCATATCTAACAAGATGGGTAGAAGCAACACCAAAAAAAGATTGTAGCACAGAGACAACAATGCACTTCATGATTGAGAAAGTGATCACTAAATTTGGATGCCCAAGGATTTTGATGAGTGACCAAGGTACTCACTTCATTAGCAGTACTATTAGGGCTATGACCGAGGAGTTTGAATTCTATCATCAAAAGAGTACACCATATCACCCTCAAGCAAATGGAACAATGGAAGCCTTTAATAAGATCCTATAGAATGCACTAACAAATATCTGCAACGTCAACAAGGATGATTGGGACTTGAACATACCAGCAGTACTATGGGCATACAGGACTACATGCAAAAAGTTGACAGGGAAGACACCATTCAGGTTGGTGTATGGACAAGAAGTAGTGTTGCCATTAGATTTTTTGGTACCTAGCCTGTGTGTAGCACCAATCACCAACATGACAAAATGAGGCACAATCAAAGAAAGGCTAAGCTAGCTGCTAGAAATGGAGGAAGATAGGATCCTAGAAATATTTCACCAAGAGGTATAGAAAGAAAGGGACACATCTTGGCATGAAAGACATATTAAAAGGAAGAGTTTCAAGGAAGGAGACCTAGTCTTGGTGTATGACAACAAATTTCTTCAGCACCCAGGAAAATTTAGAGTACATTGGTTGGGACCATATGAAGTAAAATTTGTCACAGATGGGGGAGTTGTATAATTGAAATATTTAAGAGGTATAGAACTCAGAGGAATGATCAATGGGATTCGACTGAAACTCTATAGGGACAGTTGACCTTGTAGCACTTAGAAAGTTACCACGTAGAAAAGAGAGATGTAAAAAAAAAAAAAAATACGAAAAGAGAAAAGTATGTGCAAAGCATAAGATCGACACACTGTGCAACAAGGAAAGGTGAGATAGCATAAATTTGTCATGCACTTAAAAATACCTATGATATGAAAAATCCAGCTCTATGATAGCATAAAGATGTCGTGCATATTGTCTGTAACTTAGCTCTATGATATGAAAAACCATGTCTAAGTCACTTTCTCCATGCAACTAACAAGATCCATCTTCACTGCCCTATCATCTCCTCACCTCGACTACTTCCACATAAAGGCACCATGCACACATCGCCCAACTACTAATTCATATTTTTTCTAACTAACATGTGTAACTCTACGAAGAATCATCTCATCTGAAGGTTGCAATCAAATTTCCCAACAACCTATCTTGACTCAACTTTTATTCTTGGTGATGCATGACACAAAGGTTTCATGGTGAAAATGTACCGAGCCAACTACCCCATGACCCAAATTGCGCTCTGATATCTCATGTCACATCGGTGACAAATCTCTCCAAATCATCCATCAAATCAACTCTCCACGGTCTTCTTTGATGTGTGATCTGTCATGCACTCTAATACCAACTATCATGGTGGTAATAGTGATGAAGATCTCACCAAACTATCTTCAAGTCATCTTTGATGCCAATTGTCATGACCCCACAGGTTTCTTTCCCAATTCTTACAATATCATGCACCTCCTAAGGGTGTGCAACACCATGACCATTCAATCTTAGTGGTCTAACGATCCCAATTCTACTTGGCCTAGACTACGCCTCACTCAAGGTGCACCCATACTCTTCCTTGGGCTTACTCATGTCATCTCTATTCCTAAAAGAGAAAAAATACAAGCGACCCACTAACGCTCTATCTGTGTGTTCTACTTACATCCATACTTAGTTAAATTATGCAATCATCTATTGTTCACACATATAACACAACAATCATATGTAATGGAATGACACAAATATATGAATGTATTGTTTGACACCAACCATGCCTAAAACCCAGGTTTATTTGGAAAATGTAAGTTACAAAGATACAAAGGAACATATAGCTTAGTTACATATATAATGGCCCCAACAATTCTATAGACCACCTCACAAAACACATGATACCAAGTCGTGTGATATGTCACACTATCTCCACATCCATCCTTCCCAAACTCAACTTTTCCTGAGTTGCCCTCCGATCAACTCACCAAAACTATGTGGTCGTTTGCGCCTCTTGTCGATTCTTTGTGCTACTTCTTGCACTTCATCTCAACTTCTAGCCAAAATCCACCCCATACCTCTATCAACACACTATCCACTGAATTTCACCCTAGACCCATGGATCCTTTGTCGCATGGACGTGCCCAAATTTGTTTATGACCACCTTTGTTGGTTCTACCCAGACCTGTAATGCACCCACCTCCAGACTTCCATGACACTAGTCTAGCTTTTCCAAAAAACCAATTCACCCACCGGCCAATCCGTCTCAACAAGACTCGTCGAACTCTGTTGTCACAGACTCCCTAAGGAAACATGATTCACCCTAGAGGTGAATCAACTCCTTAGAAGGAGCTCTCCCCTCTACCCCAGATTCAAACCTCAAACCTATTTCTTTACGATGACAAGTTGTGATGTGTTCATTGTTGTCTTTCAAGTCTACCCATCCAACATATATATGTGCTCTCCCTATGTGGATAGTCACATCATTTGGTTGGGCATATGGATCGTTCCAACTGAGCATCCTTCCCCTTTTCATGTTATTGTGTCTAGGGCCCGTCGACCCACTGGGCACCCCACACTTCACCATACTCTCTTTTTTCTTGGGTGCGCCAACTCTTCGGGCACCCCACACCTTTCCACACCATGCCCTGCCATGGGTGCGTCACTCCATTGAGCACCCACACTCTGCCTAACCGACCCATGAGTTGGGTGTATGCTCACTTGACAAGTCGAGCTGACCCATCGCGGTGCCTTCATGCTCCAAGTCCTTGACTTAGCCTATCTTTCCTTGTCCACGACACAAGTCACCCACATGCCTATAGAATTGTGCATGAGGTCGCTTGTGTTACAAGGTGCCTTGCCAAGGTGTTGTGGTTAGTGCCTTAGTGTGTTGGGTTCCCAAGTTGTCTCAACAAACTAATGTCCATATGCTAAGTTCCTATATAACAATGAGGTGCACTTGTCTTCATCTGACAACCCCAAGTTCAGTGTCTCACTTTGGAGAGTGAAGGTGTCGTGTGCACCTTCCTAAAGGAAGGCCTTATAGGAACCACCTAAGGAGGTATTTCCAAATGTCCTATGATTGACATTCAATGAGGAGGAATAAAATGATGATGAGATGGTACATCCTAAAGATAGTAGAGCTATCCCACTACAAAATGTGTCCCTTGTGCATCCCTCTACAAGTAAGGTCATTTGTGTCTATTCTAGTAACCTTAATATAGTAGTGCAACCTACCAATTTGGATAAGTTATGAGGTTCAGTGAATTGTAAAAGGGATAAGTTGGGATATAGTGAAAGTATGAGAAGTCATAATAGTACTTATCTTTCTATGAGTGGTACTTAGAACTTGGTAATCCAAATAGGGCCACAAGGAATTTTTTTTTCCATGCACCATTTATTAGAATGGTTGGGGTGCAAGTTAGTCGCACACTTAAACTCCTTGATTTCTCCAATAAAGGTGATGGTGACACAAAGTAGCATTGGTTCTTGTGAAAATCCATATGGAGTGCCTAAAATACTACAACATCTTATATGACATTGGTTGAATTTTAGACAACATTGTGACATTGGGCCTTGCAATGGTACATGAAATATGTCCATAGTACCTCAATGGGTACTACGAGAACA
>JZKD02S0812155.1:610457-620955 GCA_000966675.3 Picea glauca | reverse complement strand
CCCACTTAAATGTTCAAGTACAAGATGATTCAAAATGAAAATGTCTCCTTGGTATATATAGGAGACTAGGAGGTATAATTACAACTAATGGCCTAAAGCCGATATAAATAAAATATCATTATTGATATAATATGCCCCAATTAAGGGGTAATGAGCCAATATTAGGGCTTAACAAGTTGAGCTGGCTCATCTCCCAAGTATGGTTCTCTCGGCGTAGTGGAGACTGCGCGGTTGGATTGTAGGGCCTGTTGTACCCCTCGGAGTTCAGTTTCAATCCGATCAGACATCTCCTCTCGCTTTTCTTTTTTTTTCTCTGCTATTTCCAGTGAAGCATATTGCAGGGTTTCTATGAGGAAGTCAAAGTCATCGGAGGTGAGGACAGTCTACATCTTGGTCATGGTGGCCTTCGATTTCTTCCGGGAGGAAGGTTTTGGAGGCGAACCTTTCCTCTTCCTCAGGGGATCAACCTCGTATCCTTGCTTCTATTTGACTTCCTTCTCATATAACTCTTAGCCATCACCTCCTTGCCCTGGTGAGATGGAATCAGTCTTCACGGATGCATTGTCTAATCTTTGGACCTCTTCAATATTTTTTGTCCTGCTAGGTCTGGGTGTATTTTGCGCAGTTTCTAGGCTGTCGATGTCGAATATCTCTGCAGGGTCTGCTGGAATGAGGAGGTCCTCCGAACAATCCTTGGTGATCTCCTCCAAGTCCTCCTCCATCAGCTTATAGTAGGATTGAAGTTGTTTCTTGTGTTCGTCAGCATGCACTGTGATGTAAATAAAATGTTGATTTGCGTTGAACTTCATCAAAGGCCTGAACTGGTGTAGAGTGTTTGGGGTCATGTGAGGCTCGGACTGTATGGATATCTTCAACTAATTGTAGGAGGTATGAAAGACAACATTGGACTTCCACTGTTTATTCATATCGCTTGAATACCATAGTTTACTGAACTTCGCGGCCAGTGGTTCAAAAGGCTCGATGTCCGGGAAGGTCGCACCTTTCGGCATCTCCCAAAAAATAAAAGTGATCAGGATCAAGAGCCAACTGAAATGAAATTCATATCCTTGATCCTAGGATTCTCTGCAGTTGATTTCCAACTGGTTCACCAGGTACTTCGCCCAGTTCATCTGAAGGCCTTCTACGCACTTCCTTGCGAGGTCAACTACAAAATCGGTGACTTGGGTAGGTCGGTTCTTTCATACTAACTTCCCTATAATCAATTGATAGGAAAGGTGCACTATGCCACTCTAGATAGAGGCTACCTTGTAGCCTTATGTTCCCTTCTCAACATTGTCATAAGTGTCCTTGATCTTCTGGGCTAGAGCGCGATCCATGGCTTTTCCGGGGTAAAATTATTGGGGATGAGGTCCTTGCATACTCAAGCCCGTGATTCGATTGATCAGCATAGAATCAACTGTGATACGACAGTTTAGCCACAAATAACCGCCATGGTAACAAGACAACAACAACTTGACACATGCATTTACCTCCTAGTGTCTTTCGAAGTGGGGAATCTTCATGACGTTCAGCAGGGTGGACTTCGTGAGGTTCATAGTCCACGACTGGGGGATTATCTTCGAATGCTTCCCCTTAGTTCTGGTGAGGTACTTATGTGGGGTGAGCATGTTATAGGCTTTGCGATCTCCGAGGTTGAAATCTTATCTTGGTCTGCTTGAACTGAGCATATCCCCTTCGGGAGGTATGCAGTGACCAAGGTGTAGTTGAAATCTCTGGGCACGTTGTCTCGATTTATTGCACCACTCAGAGGTGGAATATAGGCAGGTAATATAATCGGGATCAATTTGGCATTCGCTAGATCATCCCTGTGATTGGTTCACTTTTCATCTTATGGTCGGGATGGTCCAGCTCCGCGAGCAGTGGACGGAGAGGCTGGAAGTCCTCTTGTCGATGATGCTTGTACACCTGTGGACATCGACATGACTCTTTCAGTCACATCGATCAAAACTTCTTCAACATCTTTTGCTGCAGCACTCAAATTGTTTGACATATGCACTCAGGGTTAACAATCTCAGGTCTGGGGAGTAACTTAGACACAGTAATGAGATAAAGAGCAAGAGTGTGATGATCATGGTGAAAAATCAACTTAGTTTGCGGGCTCAAACTCTCAGTTGGAAAAATTGTTCTCAGTGCATGGTGTGACTGGATAAGTAGGTAACTCGATAATAGGTCGCTTGCAATGGGTATGCAGACTTCATTAACTCTGTGCTATCTGTCATGGCATGGTCCCAATGGGTGGATGGCAAGTTGTCCGTCCATAAATGTCTTTCTATCCATTCAGAGTGTTGGTCTAATAGTTATAATGTCCCTAATGGATATATTGCTTCGCCATGGCAAAGTGCCATGTGTCACTATTTTGATATCCCGACGAAGCTCCAATTTTGCAAATTTTCCTTCTACGAGGTTCCCTCTAGAACCTTCTGCAACTTGTCGATCTTAGCTCTCTTCTTTCTTCGATTTCTATCCTTCTTACCAGTGAGCTTCGTCTCCGTATGCCTTTTTCCATTTTGATTCTTATCTTCCTTTGGCATAGTTACTTTGTGTTGTTGAGATTCTTTTTTGGGATTCAAGGGTAATACTTCTTCTTTATCTGGGATAGGTATTTCAGTCTTCTATGGGTCTTCTAGTGTTCTTGCAAATTCGACATCTGGGTCTCTAGTGTTAAATAGCTTTGATCTGTTCTTTTGTTCTTCGATCAAGTGTGCGATCCTTCTGGTCATGAATTATTTTAACTTTTTCTTCTTCTGCTCTAAAACTTCTTCTTCTTCTTTCCTTCTGGCCTGATCTCTTTCAATCCAAGGTTTTCCTAGTAGCATGGTAAATGGAGCATTGTTCTTAATAAATTTAATAATATAAAAATATTCCTCTGTCGAAGTTCTATTGGCATTCATGGATATCTTGGTGAGATTTCCACATAGGTTTACCAGCTTTCCTCTAAATAGTCCTATTCCTCTTAATGAAGGAATCATAGAAGGCCTCCCTATAGCTTCCCAAGTTCTTTTTGTCATGATATTCACCTATGTTTCCTCATCTAGAACACAGTCAATGTCGAAGTCTCCTATTCTTGCTTCAAGGCATTCTTTTTGTTTGAAGATCTTTGATAATCTGACATGTCGGTGGTCACTCAAGGTTTCTTTCATGTGTAGCAATACTTTTTCTCATTCTTCCTAGGATCCTGTCATAGTCTTGGTTTTTGGATTTGTTCTAGGGTTTTCTTGTCTCGTGTTCATTTCTTCAAGCTTAGCAATCATTCTAGGACAATCCAATACTTCATGGTCCATAGCTTTACAACAAAGACAATCGGGTCTTCTCCCAGGGAATTCCTTAGCAAAATGTCCAAGTCTTTTGCAACTGTAACAGAGGGTTAATCCTCTCTTTCTTTTAAATGATCCCCAACCTTTTCTGTACTGCGCACTAGGATCATAGTTGCTGACCTGCAAAAAATTCTTTCTAGGAACCTGCATCCACTTGTTAGTCCAAACATTCTTTCTATGCATAGGTATAACATATTTTTCACTATTCTTATCAGATCTACTCATATCAAATCTTCTTTCATCTAATGATACCCTAGTCTGCAAGCTAGGATAGAATATATCAAACATACCTATATCCATACTTGTGAAACAACAATTTTCACTTATCTTACCTCTATAGAGCACAAAGCTTTCAGATCTAGAACTTTTTCAATACTCTTACATTTATCAGGGCATAGAGATTTCATATCTTACTAACTCTCTTCAAATCAAACTTCTTTATTTAGCACAAAGCTTTATAAATCAAGTAGAATACTGCGCACTAGGGCAATAGATCTATGCACAGAGCTTCCACAATTTCAAATCGGATCTTTGCACAAAGCTTCTTCTTCCGAAGTTCCCAGCAATCATAGCTTCAGGTCCCGGCAATAGAACCATTTGTTGGCACAGGGGTAGACCTAGGGTTCAACGCACCAAAAAAACCCTAACTACCGGCTCTTTCGGCAACACCTGCGAAGTAGATGAAGTCTCACTCGAGGTAGAGGCAGGTGTGGTTGCAGGAATCAAGTGTTTGCAACCTTAGCTGGGACACAGATCTATGTTTATAATACTTGATAGAGCACTTAGCACCGTTAGTTCATCATTGTTTAACCAATATCTACTCTGCATGAAAAATAGAGCATTGCGACATTCACCCTGATCTAATGTATTTGAGCACTTAGCATAAATAAATGGATCAGATGTAGCAGATTCAAGCACTAAGCACATTCACCTATGTCAGATCTAACATCCAGATTCATCATAAGCACAAAGCATAAAAAGATCTATCTATCTATCTCAAAGCACTTAGCAAGAAAAGACATAAAAACATCAGAACATCGCACAGAGCATAATAACACAATATTTACGTGGTTCACCCCCACCCTGGGCCTACATCCACCAACTCTTATTCTTTATTATCTTCCTCAATAGGTTACATGCACAAAGCCTCAAAACCCTACTCCGCATAGGACACAAGATCTGCGCAACTCGCTAGATCCTTTTTCCTTGCATTACAGAAAAAAATCCCTTCACGGCCTGTTACAACCTCTTGCACTTAGCTTTGAAAGTCTCTCACAATATGCACAGAGCATTTACAAGCCATACTTTCACTTAGCACTTAGCTTATCGACCTTTCATCACATAGGTGCCCTTCCTTACATTGCCTAGACATATATTTATACTTTACAAAATAGGCCTAAACATGGGTAAACCCATGGCCCGACATCCCATACCGATTACATAGTCCCAAATCCCAAAAATGAGCCAAAAAGGGGCCAAGATCTCGCGATATTTGCTTCATCTTGTGTCCCATCTTCGACAGGCTTTCAAAGTCCCAAAATAGGTCAGGATCCCCCAAAACTTGGTCAAGGGCCAACAATCTTCAAATACCTTCGAATGTTTGAAATTGTCAAGAATAGAGGGTCTGTATTTTATCTCTACCTCATACTTGATTTTTTGGGGCAAAGGGACCCTAAAATTACTTGTTGAGACTACCAAGGAACAGAGTTTTCCTCCCTTGGAACAAATGAAATATTAAAATCCAAGAAGAAACTGGCAATCATATCCCATACCTCATTTCTATAGGCATTTAACCTTGTGTGGTTAGCCTGATACAGATTTTTGACTTGATGAACAATCAACTCAGAATCTCCAAACACTTCTAGCTCCTCAATTTTCATGTCTTCGATAGCTCTCAAACCCAATACAAGAGCCTCATATTCAACCACGTTGTTTGTTGTTTCAAATTCCAACTTGTAGGACAGATATATGGTCTCTTGGGTGGGGCAAATAAAAACTACTCTAGCACCAACACCTTCCTTAGAAGAGGCTCCAATGAAAAACATTTTCCAAATGAAGGTATTGGAGGGAGGGTCTTCACAAGAGGTGACAGGCTGCTTTCTAATTTCCATAGATGCTTGAGGACCATTAGTGAACTGTAACATACTGGTCCCCAGATCAATATCTACTACAAAGATGGGGTGGTTGGTCGGATTTACCTCATCACTGATGATGTACATGAGTTGTGCTTCCCTATAAACCCTTCTTTGTTCACCTTCGAACACAGGAATAATGGCGTATGAAAGGTCCATCTGCAAGGTTCCCCCCAGTATCTTTATCCAATATCTAGACAAGAGAATTTCAAACTTAGGGGGAACATCGACCACTAAAATATCCATGACTACTCTCTTCATTAGCAGCTGGAACAAAGATACGACCAAGTCTTTGATAACCCCAAGACACTTCACCTTTCTAGAATTGAAAGAATATAGGTCGTGATAAGCCTTTGTGACCTCCAATCCAAGTTCCTCCATGAAAATCTTAGGCATAAAATTGTGAGATGCCCCCGAATCCATTAAGAAGTTGTCCAACACCTTATCATGGATGTTCAATGATGTATAAAAGGGAGGTGAGGAATCATCTCTATCCTCTACCAAAGGGCCTAGTATGACAACTTGCTTTTCATCCTGAAGGTTGATTGAGTCTGTGGAATGAGACGAAGGTTAGGTCTGCCACACTTTGGAGAGGCATCTTCTGAAGTCCTCATACTCGATCAACCCCGAAAGAGGTATGTGGATCCTAATCTTTTGAAACTCATGCTCTAAGCTATATGGGGAGGGAGGCTTCATAATCTCCTTCATTTCTGGGATAAGGTTTTTGACCACTGGTGGGGGGTCTTGTACCTTCTTTTCTTTACTTTTGTCTTCCACCTCTTTAGTAAGCTTCTCAGTTCTGGTAGGCTGATAAAAAATATCAAGCTTCCCCTCTTTCTTCGTTGACCTCAAATTATATCTATTTGGATTGTTGCTGGCCTTTTCCCCTTTACTCAACTTATTTAGTTGACTATCCATGAGAGACTCCTCATATGCAGATTAGGTTAAATGAGGAAATGAGGAGGTGTCTCCAAGACAATGGATTTCAGGATCAAGCTCTTCTGCCTCTCCTTCTTCATCAGTAACAAGGTTATTTTATAGAGGAGCTTGAATTTTCTGATCATCCCTATCCCTGTTTCTTTGATCTCTTTGGATGATTTGGGGGGCATTGTTTGGTCTTTTGAAGATACCCCTGTTATCATCATTTTGGGAATACCTATAGCTCTTCTTTGCTTCCAATTTCAACCTTTCCACCTCAGTAGAAAGTGATTTTACCATCCTGTCCATTTCATATTCTTGAGGGTGGGCAACAGAGGACTTAGAGGTTGAGGATTCAGATTTACCTCTTTTCCTGTCTCTATCTGATTTTCTCCTGAGTTTGCCCACTACCAGTAGATTAGATTCGACTTCAAGTGTTTTGTCTTTCATATGAACCAACGAGGTATCCCTTCTCTCTCTCAACAGGAGGCAAAAATAGGGATCAAAAGCACTAGCGTAGGTAATCTTGGCCGAGGTTTCAGTAGGTTTTATTTCAAGGAGAATCTTACTATACATCTTATTGAATCTTTTTGAGAAATACGAAATAGATTCCCCTTCCTTCCTCTTAAGTTCCCCAAACTCTGTAAACTCTGTACTATAATAAATAAAATCTTTTTTATGCCCCCAATGTCTTAAGAATGCATCATCTAGGGCTTCAATCCCATCAATAGATCTAGGGACCAAGCCCCTAAACCATTTCCTAGCCTCACCATTAAGGCTATGGACAAAAACTCTCATCCATACATCCTAATTCGAGATGTCATGATTATCTGCAAAATTGTAAAAGGCTTCAAGGTGTTCCTCTGCAGTTATTCTTTCCTCCCCCGTTAACTTGGGAAACTCCTTAAGGTATCCTTAAGCTGAGAGATTATTCAAAGGTGGAGGTAAGACGAGAGGGGCGTATCTAGCAACCACTATGTCAGTCATTCTTTCTCTAGGCAAATTAACACCTGCCATTGAGATGTGAACAGGAGGAGATGGAGTTGGGATAGGTATGACTGTAGTTGTGTGTCTGGGAGAAAGAGGCAACAAATGAGTGTTGGGGGAAAATGCTATAGGGCTCGATGGGAAAAAGGTTTCCCCTTTTGCAAATGCAACAACTCTAATAGGGGGAGGAGTAGTAAAGCCTGGAGTGGGAAAATCTTCTGAGGTCCTGGGTCTAAACCATTGTACGATATCAGGGGAAACAGGGGTGTCGAAGCTTTCTCCTCGTAAACCAAGGCTAGGAGGGGAGAAATCAACAAGAAAACTCCCAAAATTTAAAATTCTTGAAACTCCAACAAATGGTAGAATAGGAGAACTAGAAGCAGTTAATGGAGTTTTTAAAGAAGGATTATGTAAATTACCAGAATCGCCCAGTACAGAAGTTGAGGTACCTTCTTGATAGGTCTTTCCTTTTCTGATAATTTTCTCTGGGTCAACTTCAAGTGTAGCTAGAGGCAGCTACGGAGTAGACCTCGTGTGTCTGCTCTTAGGAGCCACAACTGAAACAATGGAGTCTCCAGGTGCAAGTTGCAATATTCAATGGTATTGATATCTGATACACTTTCAAAATAATAATTTCTTTGTCGTTCTTACCCAGGGAAATGTCTTCAATTCGTTCCCCGACAACGACACCAAAAATGTTAGCACTGAGAGTCACCCTCATATTGCGGGAGGATAATCCGAATACCCATAAGATTTTTTGGTGGATGTTGGTTTTATATGAGTGGAGGTAAATAGAGAAAACTCAATATATGAATGATGTTCAACACAAAACTGGACAAGAAATGCACAGGGAAGTGAGGGCCACATTAACTTCAGTCAGTGAGTTGAGTTTAAGTGTGAGCATAGGGAATACTTAGTGAGAAAGGTGAACAAGACTGCTATGAGCATCAGGCTTTCAATCATCTTGGAGAAGGAAAAATCAGACTCAAGATCACTCTTGAGCTCAAGCTCCAGACACTGAAATATGTCCAAACAACACTGTCACAACAACACAATGATCAAACCTACATCACAATGTAGCGAAAACAACTCGATTGGATCATCCATGCCCAAGCCATTCAGTGTAAGAGGGAAAAAGATAACAAGGGAGTTAACTAAAACTGGTCACGATACCACTGTAATCAAACCTACATTACAACAACATAACAACCCTCGACTGGATCCTCCATGCCCGAGTGTTTTAGCACAATGTTTTATAGAGAGATGAAAATAAGTTGACTTCTATTAACATGAAAGTCTAAAATTTGATACATAACCAGAGAGCAGTTCTGGCATCAAAACATTACAAAATAGGGAGCTCTACTCAACCAGTTGATGACCTTAACAAAATATCAAAACTACTTATTTATAATCAGAACAATTCGCCACTTCTAGGAGTGTGACCTGGACACTACAATCAAAGCTTTGCATCGACGAATTCTTCTGTCAGACTAAATGTGCATCCCTCTGCTAGACACAAGCTCATATCGACATGGTTCTACAGGAAAATTTGTCCATAGGGGTACCACGGGCTGACGGTTCATTCCCCACGGTCGGGCCTTCCATGCCTTCCATTTATGGGGTGAGTTGAGGTTTCAACCACCAAACCTAACTTCCATTAACTGCTTTTCCTCGAAGATTGGACGAGACCTAATGCTCAGGGGGGGGCCACGTGCTTCTTCTTAGAAACATAGGACCATGGAGCAATACAATAAAACAAATGTGAAACAAAACACATAAGATACACAATACAATAGAGACACAAATTTACGTGGTTCACCCAGTGTGGGCTACGTCCACCATAGAAATTGTTAAGTCCTTCCTTTATTATTATCCAGCAAATGAAGGGATACAACCTACAACAAAACCCGTTGTAACTTCCTCTTCTTTATCTCACAGTCTCCTCACTCAGAATACAATACTCACCATAATGCATAGCCGCAATACATTTCCCTCATAACAGAGGGTTGCCTTCTAGGGAAAAAAACCCTAACATGATTTCTACCATTAGATCTGCGACCTTATAATGAATGGTCCAGATTTACAATGAAATTACAATATACATTTACTAGGCAATTTTTCCTTCGGGGGCTCGCTTGCCCCCGAACCCCCCAGCCGGGGGGATAGGCCCCCAAGACCCCGCAAAGGGGGTACCCCCCTTTGCACTCCCCTGCGTGGAAGAGTGTACATACTTCTGGGGTGTAAAGTCTTCATGGGGTATAAACACGACTGAAAGCAAAGGACCTCTGAATTAGGAACATAATCAGGCTCCATAACCAACAATCTCCCACTTGGAGATTGATCTCAACAACTCCACCGCTGCTGTATATGCTGGACTCTAAACCTTCTTGGACCTGGAAAATTTCTCATCTTCATCTTCAATCTTGAAGACCAACTGAAACTGAGCAGGAACTTAGTTTCTCTCTAGTTACTCCCTTTGTTAATATGTTTGCAGGATTTTGGCTAGTGTGTATCTTTCCCAACTTTAAATGTCCATCTTCCAAGGTGGATCGTATGAAGTGGTACCTCAACTGTATATGCTTAGTATTCGAATGGAAGGCTGAGTTCTTTGCAAGATGAATTACACTTTCACTATCATAGTACAACCTACTATTCTCCTGCTTCTTTCCCAATTCCTCCATAAACCTTTGTAACCAAATCATCTCTTTACTAGCCTCTGTAGCAGCAACATACTCTGCCTCTATTGTTGAAAGTGTAAAAACATTTTGCAGTTTCGAAATTCAACTTACTATTTTTCCACCTATAGTAAAAACATACCTTGTGGTGCTCCTCATGTTATCTTTATCACCTGCCATATCTGAATCAACATATCCCTGTAGAAAAGTGTCTGAACCTCCAAAACATAATGCATGAGTAGCAGTACCTCTCAAATACCCAAGAATCCACTTTACTGCCTCCCAATGTTCTTTACCTGGATTGTTCATATACTTGCTCACAACTCCCACTGCATGTGCAATATCCGGTCTTGTGCAAACCATTACATACATCAAGCTGCCAACTGCTGATGAATAAGGGACCCTGGACATGTATTCTATCTCCTCCTGTGTCTTGGGACACATTTCCTTA
>JZKD02S0812155.1:594378-608398 GCA_000966675.3 Picea glauca | reverse complement strand
CTTACCTCTTTCAACAACCATTGGTTTCCATTGCGTTGCTTTATTTTTACCTTTCCCATTCCAACAATTTTGCAGGGTGCATCATCACCCAAATGAACCTGTCCAAAATCACCTTCAACATAATCTAGAAAATGTTTCCTATGGGGTGTGGCATGAAATGAAGCCCCTGAATCTACTACCCAAGACTTAGTAATATTATCTACGGAAAGAATCAAAGCATCTTGTAACACATCACATGTTACATTTGCTTCCTGATTTCTCTCTTGTTGTCCATCTCTTTATTTCTTTGGAGCTCTGCAGTATTTCTTCAAATGTCCTTTCTTCCCATAATTCCAACACTCTATCTTTCCAAGTCTAGATTTGGATAACCCTTCCTAGAATTCCTACGGTTCCTTGATCCCTTTCCTCTATCCTTTTGTCTTCCCCTGTTCTCCATGTTCAACACATTACCTGATGTCTCACCTGTTCTTTTCCATCACATTTCCTCACTAAGGATAACACCAACAACATCATAAAATTTTAAAGTATTTGAACCAGAGACAGAGTTACTTACAGCCATGACCAAGCAGTTCCAGCTTTTTGGCAATGAGCACGAGATTAGAAGAGCCCTAACCTCATCATCAAAGTCCACTTTTACAGAACTTAGTTGATAAGTAACCATATTAAATTCATTTAAATGATCTGCAACAGACCCACCTTCTGACATCTTCATATTAAATAATCTTTTCATTAGAAATATCTTATTAGACGCCGAGGGTTTTTCATATAGTTTAGCCAACGCGTCCATCATATCCTTCATTTTCTTGTCTTTCGAAATATTGAAAGCCATCGACACTACCAAGTTCAGACATATCGTTCCTAGAGCCTTTCTATCAAGAATCTCCCATTCTTCGTCCTTCATGGTCGTCGGCTTGTTTTCTACTCCACCCAATGGTAGGGATAGATCCTTTTGATATAAATAATCTTCCATCTTCATCTTCCATAACTGGTAGTTTTTGTCGTTAAATTTCTTGACCCTAAACTTTCCATCTTTCGACATTTCTCCCACTCGAACCAGGAACCCTCTTTTCCTACGAGTTACCTTTCGCTTTGACACCAGTTGTTAGAAAAACAGGACCGCGGAGAAATAAAAAAAAAAAATGTGAAACAAAACACAAAAGATACACAATACAATAGAGACACAAATTTACGTGGTTCACCCAGTGTGGGCTACATCCACCAGAGAAATTTCCAGGTCCTTCCTCTATTATTATCTAGCAAATGAAGGGATACAACCTACAACAAAACCCATTGTAACTTCCTCTTCTTTCTCTTACAGTCTCCTCACTCATAATACAATACTTGCTATAATGCATAGCCATAATACATTTCCCTCATAACAGAGGGTTGCCTTCTAGGCCAAAAAACCCTAACATAATTTATATCGTTAGATCTACGACCTTGTAATGAATGGTCCAAATTTACAATGAAATTACAATATACATTTACAAGACAATTTTTCCTTCGGGGGATTTGCCCCTGAACCCCCCAGCTGGGGGGATAGGCCCCCCAGACCCTGCAGAGGGGGTAGCCCCCCTCTGCACTCCCCCACGTGGAAGAGTGTACATACTTTTGGGGTGTAAAGTCTTCATGGGGTATACACATGGCTGAAAGCAAAGGACCTCTAAATCAAGAACATAATCAGGCTCCACAACCAACACTGCTCTCAGATAAGATTCCATATAAACACGAGATTGCGGGGCCGTCAAAAGTGGTTTGGATTCAGATCACTTTTGGGCCCGTAATCCATCAACTTTCACCACATATCACTTTTGACTTACCATGGTTTCAAATGTGGGACCGCTCAAGAAAATTATTGCTCGAGCATGTTGTGTCTCCACAATGAAATGTAGCCATAGATCTGTTACTGATCTGAGATCTAGGTGCACCTTCTAGATTTAGCGCTACTGCCAAGCTTAACCACTTGCCAACTTTAGAATCCGTCAAACTATGCCCTAGGGGAGGGGGACGCTACTTTTGATGTTGAACAATAATACCTCCCAAAGGATGATCTGACGTGAAGGTTTGATGTCACCATGTTGATGCGTCATGAAAGAGAAGCGACACTTGTCACTAAGAAAGAAGGGAATAATATGCTCACGACTACCTATACTGAGTGCCACGTGTCATTGTTGGATAGGTGCTAGGTGTCACGATCGACGAGTACGCCACACGTCTACACTAATGACTGCCACATATTCTCTTAAATCGAGGACTAAGATCTCCTTCGGGTCTTCGGGCTCCAGGAAAATGAAAACCCAAACCTATTTTTTCCTTGAAGCAAAACATCCCGAGTTAAGGATCTGACGACGTGTGGCCTCTAGAGATCGACGACTGAGATCCCTCTGTGGCTTCGGACTTTGGAATTCTCAATAGTCAAACTTTATTTTACCCAAGCAAATTCGCGGGAGCTAGGGATCTAACAACGCATGGCTCTTGGATTTGGATGAGCGAGATCCACTTTGGGTCTCCAGGCTCCGAGAAAATCAAAACTCAAATCTTGCTTACCTTTTGTGCTTTTACTCGAAGCTGTTGATCTGTTGACACACGTCCTCTTCAATCAACGGTTCTTCTCCTGCTTTGGGACTTTGACCCCTTCAACCAGATCAATGACCCTTCTGCTCCCTTTTCGATCAACGATCGAGATCTACTTCGGATCTTCAGGACTTCGAGACTTCGACGCTTTTTTCATTTTAAAAGTCTCGGAGTGACGGATTTGATGATGTGTGGCATTTTGGATTCGGATGGCCAAGATCCTCTTCGGGACTCTGAGGCTTCGGGCCTTGGGGAGGCACTACTGTTAATATCAACGACTCCCTGTTGGTTTTGATATCAATGTTCCACGATTGATTCAGGAATTTGGGCTTCGGCTCTTCGGAAGTTTATATGCTTCTCACTTCGAAACTCCCGAAGCTCAGTTCCCCAAACGCTTGGATTAGCTGCCACCTGTCCCCTTTAAGATCAATGAATCGTGTTTGCTTCGGGCTTCGGCTCTTTTCATTGTGCAATTCTGAAACTTTGAGTATCCAGAGGTCACTAATCTAATCTTCATAGGGGATCCCCACCGTCGCAAAATGGACTCACCTGTTGCTTGCACTTCAAGTCCGAAATAAACTGTTTTGAAAGTTGCGCTTCATGCTCAAGGCTACGGCCTGTGTGAACAAGGACTCGGACAATTTTGTTGTGGGCTTGGGAAAATAGGGAGACCAGTGACTGAAACACAGGAGGCAAGTGCTCATCCTCAAAGAAAAATAGAGGGGCTTGGGGCCAAGGTTTCTCTCGGGTAAGATATTTAAGGAAAACTAGGACACACAAACGAACAAGGGAAAACAAAGAACGATTTACAA
Organism: Picea glauca; assembly: GCA_000966675.3. NCBI lineage: Eukaryota > Viridiplantae > Streptophyta > Pinopsida > Pinales > Pinaceae > Picea > Picea glauca. The sequence goes on along the minus strand of JZKD02S0812155.1, from coordinate 605,012 downwards.
ACTGAAAGAGGAAAAACTTAAGATTTGGCCTGTGAAAAGGAGAGGGACAGGGAAAAACTATAGACTTAGGTATCAAAAACGAACACATACGACTCCAGACAACATTATGTGATAACACAAAGTTCGAAACAATCTAAAACTATGGCACCCGACCACCCAACGACCAACTTATAAAATTTTAATTTTTTTTTCCAAATAGAACAAATGAAAGGGCATTGGACAAATAGATGAAAACCCGATTCTTCATTACCTCTGCATAAAATACATAGGCCAGGTCCTTGCCACCCACGCTTGAGAAGATTATTCCAGGTGAGTAACTTTTCTTCTATAAGGAGCCACAAAAAAAGTTTAATCTTCTGAGGGAAATCCCAAGTCCATATTCTCCTCTGCACGCCTCCATTGATGTTCTGCCATAATTCAGCTGCCAGAGCATTATAAACGTTCCTTGTAGATAAAATACCAGTACAATCCCCACCTGTCCACCTTAATTCATCTGGTTCTTTGGAAAGTGTTATGCCCGCATCAATCAACCGGTGTCTATAACTCTCCCATTCATCAGTGAGTTCACCCTCTAAGCCCAATTCTAAATAGTTAAGCCACTTAGTGTAAAAAATTCCTAGTGTTGGAGCACTTCTAGCCTGATAAAGATAAAATACCTGGTGTTCATTTAAATGATTTATCAACTCAATCGACAAAAAGGATCCCTTGCCCAATCCTAGAATCTCAACCTTACCTGTGATGATAGAAACTCTTGACCCCAGTTTCCAAGCCAACCAATGCACAAGAAAAGGTAATGCATTTATTAAATTCCGCCATGTTTGCGATCCAGAAAGAACCGATGGATCAGCTAAGCGCAACCAAGTTATCACTGGATTGTGTGGAATATACTTATCTTTCAAGACTCGGTGCCAAATCCCCAGATGCATCAAACAGCGCCAAAGAGATTTTGCTGCTAAGGCTCTTGAGAAGAAGTAGATGTTTCTAATCCCCCTTCCACCAAACTCTTTTGGCCTAGCTATTAACTCCCAATTGCATAAATGATAGGTAGATGGGTATTTTTCACCCGACCACAGGTAGGAAAAGGTCAACTGACGAAACCTGTTCAAGAATGTAACAGGTATGTGTGCTAAATCCAACCAATAAACCGGTTGAATTTTGAGCACAACCTTTATCAATATGAATCTACCTCCCAGAGATAAGAAGTGATTACACCAATGATGAATTCTGTGTTCAAATTTCATCGGAAGCCATTGCCAATCAACTATCTTATAACTATCCAACTTAAAAAAATATCCCAAGTATTTAAATCCCTCAGACAGGCTTATGATGCCAAGAAGATACAAAGCAGTCAATTGATCTAGAAAGGCCTACTGAGCACCACAATGATGGAAGGTGGACTTGTTAACGTTAATCTCCAAGCCAGAAGCACTGCAAAATGCAAATAAAAGCGACTGAATCTCCCGCCATTCATTGATATCATCTTTAGACATTATTATCACATCGTCCACAAATAAGAGATGGAGGATTCTTACCAATAGAGAGACTTTAATACCCGTCAAATTCCCTTTCGTATGACTCTTTTTTAGTGATAGGCTCAACCCCTCCATCACGAGTATAAATAAGAGTGGAGACAGTGGACAACCCCGGCGTAATCCTCTCCCGCTATTTATGAATTTAGTAGCTTCTCCATTGACCAGAATGGCTAAAGATGCAGATGTCACACAACCCATGATCCATTTGGACATAATATGACCAAAACCAAAATGTAGTAGCAAAAATCTTAGATAATCCCAATTCGTACAATCATATGCCTTTTTTAGATCCAATTTCAAAATAAATGCCTGAAGTTTCTTTGTTTTGATGCTATGTAAGCACTCCTGTGTTGTACCAATTGCGTCTAGAATATGACGACCCTTGAGGAAACCCAACTATTCCTAGGACAGAGCCTGAGAGAGCTAAGGTTCGATTCGTCTCACAATGATCTTTGTGATAATCTTATAACAGAGGTTACATGAGGAAATAGGACGAAAATCAAAGAAAGAAGAAGGTCAGTTAGATTTTGGAATTAAAGCAAGAAAGGTAGAGTTGATCGGCCTAATGACTTCACCTCGTGTTCTAGTTTCCTCAACCATTGCTAGTAAGTCAAGACCAACCAGATCAAAGAAAAAAAGGAAGAATTCAATTGTCCACCCTTCAGGGCTGGGACTCTTGTCTTTGGCAAATCCTTTTAAAACCTCTGATATTTCCTCCATAGTAACAACCCACTCTAATGAAAAGACTTCTTCTTCCTGTACAAGTCTTGGATTAAGACTGATAACTGCCAGCTGATCCTGCAAGTTTGTCTGCCCCTAATCTTTGAAAAAAGTATGGAAATAGGAGACATCTTCCTTTTTTTATCACTTCTTGTCTGGTGTGAACATTACCATCATCATCCGTAATTTCCCAAAGAAATTTCTTGTTTCTCCTGTAACTTTCAAATTTATGAAAAAACTTAGTGCTTTTGTCACCGCTCTTTATCCAGATTGTCGTGTTTTTTTGCCTCCAACTCTCTTCTTCTTCCAATAATAATTTGTTGCGATCTGCCTCCAGCTGCCTTCCATATTTCTCTAAAACATCATTTGAAATTCCATCATTTTTTTGTCTATAAAAACTTTCCAAATCTGTTTCCAATTTTGTTAATAAATCCTTTTCCCTTTTTTTCTTTGTCTTTGACCAAGATTTTACCCTACTTTTAAGAAGAGAAATTTTCTCAACCAATCATCTTTGATTTCCTTCAAATAATTCAAATATTTTATCCATCCAGACCTCTCTAATTAAATCAGCAAAGGTTTCATCTCTTAACCAGAATGGATTGAATTTAAAGGAATGTCTAGTCTTTGGAATGTCGAGATCAAGTTGTAGAAATATAGGAGCATGGTCAGATATAAAGGTAGGTTCTACCCACGATCTATAGCGCAAATCTGGGTCAATCATACCTTCAGTCACATAAAATCTATCAAGCCTTTTTGATATACTTCAATCCCCAATTCTTCTGTTGCGCCAAGTCGGAACCAGTTCATCCGGTGCCACGTCCACCAATAGAGAATCATAAAAAAATTCTTTAAAAAAAGCAGCCAATGGATCCAACAAAGTTGATGTGCCCCAAATCTCATCATTGTTTAGTGTAAAGTTTAAATCTCCCACCAGAATTAAATCTTTGAATGCTAAAATTCCCCTATATGCAAGATTTCTCCAGAAAGTCTTTCGATCCGTGCATGGGCCATAGACATTTAGTAGAGAGAATCTCCTCTTATCAACAACGTTGGAACCCACTACCATGATAATGAGAGTGGGCCTTAATTTGTCTCACCTTTAGAAAAAGTTGGAATTATTGTGTTTAACTTTTAGAAAACGTTTGAATTACTTTTTGAAAAGGTTGTTCTCACTAAGTTATTTTTATAAAATAATAATGAGAGTGGGCATTAATTTGTCTCATCTTTAGAAAAAAGAAAAAGAAATTGATGATCTAAGTAAGTAAATATCAGAAAAGGAGACATAGGTACATGGCCCCTTTAATATTGTAGTCTTTCAGCTTTTTGAAAACGTTGTTCTCACTAAGTTATTCTTATAAAATAATAATGAGAGTGGACCTTAATTTGTCCCACCTTTAGAAAAAGTTGGAATTAATGTGTTGAACTTTTAGAAAACGTTTGAATTACTTTTTGAAAAGGTTGTTCCCACTAAGTTATTCTTATAAAATAACAAGGGTTGCATGGCAGCTTAGTCCCTACCAAGTAAATTTGGAAATGAAGATGATAGTTAACACCCTATAATTATTGATTATGATGATTACTTTGAAACATGAATAATATGCTAACAAATGAGCTAGTTTCATAATTTTAAAAGAATTGGATATAGACTCACAAGGGATGGAGAAAGCCTTATTTCTCCATGATGACACATAGTTTATAGATTTGTCATAACAACTACTAGACAAAATATCTTACCATGATTTTACTTTAATGTAGCTGCCATATAGTTTTGGGATTAACATGAATTTCCTTCTAGTTAAGCTGAGCAAGCCAAATGCAAATCTTATTTAAAAAATAAAAAATAAAAAATAAAAATAAATATTTCACATTTTATAATATATATTTTAATATATATAATATTTTACCATCTTAACATATATATTATAAAATATTTTACCATCTTAACATATATATTATAAAATATAATATACATTTTAATATATAATATATTATAATATTTTATGTGTTAACATATATATTATAAAATATAAAATATATATTGTAATTTATGTAATATTATAATATATATTTTAATACATATACTATTTTAATGTGTTAACATATATATTATAAAATATATAATATATAATATATATTTTAATTTATATAACATTTTAATATGTTATGACATGACACATTCAAAACAAAACATCAACATCATGTTCGGATATGGAGATTTATATTGGGAAATGTAAATTTTAAAAAATATTTTATTGTGGTGGTTAGGGATGATTTTAAGGATGGAAATTTATTTTTAAATGTAGAGACCTTGGCTAATCTTACTAATCCTTCATATGCCAATTATAAATGTTTGGCGATATTTTTGTAAAAATATTCAAATTTCTAAGGATTTTATATAGTTTTTATAAAGTTTTGGCGATTTTAAAGGTAAAATAATTTTATCCTATAGAATTTGGGCGAATCATTTTTAAAATAGAGAATCTCGTTTTCGGAAAAACCATGGAAAATTAGCCCATGAACGAAATTTAGCCCCTAAAATCATCCATGGTGGTGGTGTAATAAGTGTTATATATGTTGTACAATCAATATAACATTTTAATATGTTATGACATGACACATCCAAAACAAAACATCAACATCGTGTTTGGATATGGAGATTTATATTGGGAAATGTAAATTTTAAAAAATATTTTATTGTGGTGGTGTAATAAGTGCTATATATGTTGTACAACCAATTATTTTATTGATTATGCAATTAATTTTAAATATTGAAATACGTGAAGGCAACAATAAGACTTGAAATATATTAACCAATTAGAGATGAGAAAAATAAGTATTTTTACTATATCAAAATATATATATTTATTTTCTTAAGTTAAACATTACATTTTACAAACAAATTTAAAATATAAAGCAAATTAATGTCAAATCAATAACAAACTCATTGATATAGTCCTGTTAGGGACTAATAATGAAAGTGGGCCTTAATTTGTCTCACCTTTAGAAAAAGTTGGAATTATTGTGTTTAACTTTTAGAAAAAGTTTGAATTAATAATAATGGAAGTGGGCCTTAATTTGTCTCATCTTTAGAAAAAAGAAAAAAAAATTGATGATCTGAGTAAGTAAATATCAAAAGAGGAGAGGTAGGTACATAGCCCCTTTAATATTATAGTCTCTCATCTTTTTGAAAACGTTGTTCCCACTAAGTTATTCATATAAAATAATAATGAGAGTGGGCCTTAATTTGTCTCACCTTTAGAAAAAGTTGGAATTATTGTGTTTAACTTTTAGAAAAAGTTTGAATTAATAATAATGAGAGTGGGCCTTAATTTGTTTCACCTTTATAAAAAGGAATTGATGATCTGAGTAAGTAAATATCAGAAGAGGAGACGGAGGTACATGGCCCCTTTAATATTGTAGTCTCTCAACTTTTTGAAAACGTTTTTCTCACTAAGTTATTCTTATAAAATAATAATGAGAGTGGGCCTTAATTTGTCTCACCTTAGAAAAAGTTGGAATTATTGTGTTTAAATTTTAGAAAAAGTTGGAATTATTGTGTTTAACTTTTAGAAAAAGTTTGAATTAATAATAATGAGAGTGGGCTGTAATTTGTCTCATTTTTAGAAAAAGTTGGAATTATTGTATTTAACTTTTAGATAAAGTTTGAATTACATTTTCATTGTGTTTAATCTTTAGAAAACGTTGATGTAAACTGTTATGATTTTAATCATTGTAATAATAATACTTTAAAATATCCCCTCATGAGGTGACACATGGGCCACATGGGCTACACACGTCATTGGATGGGGCGATAATGAGGGCAATTAAAGCCTCTCGCCGCCACCCTCCCTCCTTGTCCAGTCACGATGACTCTCATGCTTGAAAGCCAAGCCTTAATGCGTCGAGCTTTAATGGAAGCTTGGGCTCGACTCCTCGGCTTCAGTACGATCCTTGATATTGACATCACTCCTGCACTAATGGTTACCAAAGCCATCAATGCCACTGTCCCCCTGGTCTTTTCACTGGGTTGGAATTGTTATATGGGGCATTTGTTCCTAGATCCCAACATTCTTATGTTGATCTTGCCCCGAGACACAGCTTGCTCTTACAGTTTCTTCGCTCGCCTGGTGCCTTGTGCAACCATGCCAAGAGAAAGGGGCAAGCCCCATCGAGGTTCGACCTATTACAATATATTTGGATGACACAACCTCCCGGGGACTGCCTCTCGAGCGCATATGTTAGGCGGAGACCATTTAGGCTCTTAAGGGCAGAATTGGCCTGTGCAGGCCCCTTCAGAGCTCTGGCCTCGCCAAGACCAGGGACTTACCTCTCTTGCTCTAGTTCCGAATGAGTTTCCTTTAGGTCTCTTGGGGATCAATTGGTACAAGCAGGCTCAGTTGTAGACACGACCTCCCCGCACCGTGAATCTCCAAGGTGGCTGCCTGGTGGAGGAAAAATTGAAGAATTTTCGCCCAACTGGGCATAATTCTTGTCTCTCCTTCCCTCGACCTCCTTGGAGCGCCATCCTACTACCTACACCACCAGTCCACTACATGAGTCAGTCTCTATGGGTTTCCTAGTGGAAGAAGAGGCCTTACCTCTAAAGGGCCACTCAGGATGCAATTCAACTGTCTCCATGGAAGAAGACCCTATCACAAACCCGGTTGTTGCCTTCAACTTTGTTGCTTCCACCTTGGAGGAGAGAGAGTCTCAACCAGACTACCGCTTAGCTCCTGAATCCCATCGACTCATGGACGACCACCTGATTATGATATTTGAAATGAGGAGGGACCTAGCCGAGCAGCAACACCGCTAGAGTATCTTTGGGAAACGCCTGGATGCCCTCTATGCTTCCTTGTCAAGTGAGCCTAAGAAGAGTCACTGCCTGACATGTTGTCAGCCCTTCATCTTCAGACTCCATCATGATGGCCTTGGCTCACTGCATGCATAACTTCTTTCAGGTTTTTTTTCTTTGGGTCAATGGCAAAAGTTTTTGCAATTTTTCTTATGTCTGTCTCTGATTCAGTCTTTGGTTCTGCCTTTGGCTCAGATTCAATTGTCTATGGTTCAGGTTGGGGCACCCATTCCACTGCTCGTTCTGGTTTCCACGAGAGTGGAAAAACAAATGGCAAGTCCCCTGGTTGTATTTTGACAGTTGTCGTCTTTTTTTCAAAGTCATGTAACTATGGACATATGTCATGTCTTTGCATTCTAGTTTCCACCTTGGTGGTAAAACAACTAACTTACTCACATGTATATCTGGACATGTAAGATTTTTGCTTTCACAAGTTAATACAATTATTTTTATTTACAAAAAAAATAAATAACACTTTAAAATATTTTCATTTGGGTGTGTTTAAGAGCGTTGCATCATACAGTGTTGCAATGTTGGAAATGTATGTGAAAATACATTTTTCATCTTTTTCAGAGAAGAAAAATAGCCTAAGTGTCATCGTTCTTTGTTTTGTAAGTTTGATGTAACAGAGGAATACAAGGAATTTTGATTATCTACCTGGATTTGGATAAAAATGATATCAATGTTTTGAAAAATCAATCATAACAGCTCTGGATAAAATTTTAGAATTGTCATACAAAGTGGTGGGTAGGAGGGATTTGATGATGAGTATGAATTGAGACAAGAATACTGCTTTAATGTAGTATTGTGTAATTTTTAGAGAAAGTTTGTGTAATATAGCTTTGATTTTATTGTTATGTATTAATTATTATTATAAAAATTAAAGTAGGTTAAATTTATAATATTTTTTAAATAATTTAATAAGTAGAAAATTTAGTTATTTTAAAATTTAAAAAACAAAATTTTGTGATACATGAAACTTAAATTATTTTAAAAATTTGATACAATTCAATCCATTTTTAATCTGAGATCTATTTTCTATCAAATTATTATACTCTATTAAAGTAATGGTATAAGCTTTAGTGCATAGGTCCATCCCTTCTTTGTACTCGTGTAATTTTTATAAAAAGTTTATTCTAACTAATTGTAGAGTAAATTTTAAAGATTTAATTTAAATTTTAAATATTTAATTTAAGAAAATTTTTATTTGTAAATATTAAAAAAAAATTAATAAGTTTTAAATTAATTTTCTTATTAATTTAATATTTAAGTGTTTTATTTAGTTATTTAAACATTGAAATTATATATATATATATATATATATATATATATATATATATATATATATATATATATATATATATATATATATATATATATATATATATGGAAACTTTTTTTTTTATATACAATATAAAAATATATATAAAAAAATATAAATTAAAATGACAAAATATCTTTTAATATTTTTGTTAGTTAACAAAATGTTTATATTATAACTTGGTATTTATAATTTAAATATATGTATGTATTTAAGGATAGGCTCTTTTTGAAATCATATGACTTCTACTTAGTTTTAATGATGATGAAAAACACTGATATTGAGTATCTTGGAGACATAGATACAGATGTAATAATCATTTTTTGGTTTTAGAGTAAGATCTCAATCTGTTTATGTTTGGGTAAGTGCTAATCTTCTTGAAACATAAGGAATTAGGCTGATGACACAAGAATTAGAAGCATCACAAAATCAAAAGTCGGAGTCGAAGGGTTTTAAGCCACCCAAGTGAGAACTATAACCTATTGCACTTCAAAGGTATTTTTGAACCAGAGTACTTTCCTCTCAAAGTACCGACGATATAAGTAGTGATAACGATTATGCTAAACCTTGCAAGGGTTTTATTACAACAAGCTCTCATACTCAAAGTCTTAGAAATCCTCAAAGGAAGGGCCTCTAAGTTTAACGAAAACTTGTGTGCCCTATGTAGAGGAGGTCTCTTATGATCATTATCACAACTAGATCACAGAGCTAAGTGAATGTGTGACTTCTGATATGTGGCATGCTAGGATAGGGATTGGAAGGCAGAGCTCACGTTGAGGATGAGGATGTGTTTCTTAGTGCATTTAAGAATGTCGACACATTGTAGTTTTGGATTTCAGATTAGGATAAATGTTGGGTATTTGATGAAAAACCTACACATCAAGTGTTTGATGAATTCCATGCATGCCAAGTGTTAGAAAAAACCCTTGAATACCATGTGTTTGATAAAAAAATTGTCTGACAAGTGTTTGCTAAAACCTTTGAATGCCAAGTGTTTGATAAAATGCATATTTGACAAGTGTTTGCTAAAACCTTTGAATACCAAGTATTTGATGAAATACCTACCTGACTGTTATTTGGTGAAACCATTATTATAAAGCATAGATTCTAGATGATTATAAAGTCTCTTAGTGGAAATACCATACTTTTGTGAGTGAATTCAGATGATTTTCTAGCAAACTTAAAGAAACAATTATAGATTTATAGAGAGTTCATGTGGAACAATGTTGTCTCGTTTTTTAGGGTAAACAATTGGAATACTAGTCTTTAATGTCTGACTATATCTTATGCAAATATTCAACTATCCATTTGGTATTTCAATTATATAGAGGAGTTGTGGGACCTAGGATCTCTTCAATTTCAAAGTTGGTTTCCTTTAAGGATATATTGAAAAATAAAAAATATTTCACTACACCTGCTTCAACTCCTTCTCTACCTAGTTCCTAAATAGTGGATAAAGTGGAAGATGAACCATTGGAGGAAATTATAGTTCCTGAGGTCACTCAAATACATCAAAATTGTGAATCATTTGTTGTTATTTGCATATTTAATGGTCATGGCCTCTTTCATTGGATTTATACTAGTGGATCTACTCAACTTGCACAAATAATTATGAGATATCTCTCTATTTCAAAGGTTTGTTTATAGATCATCATTTTTATCATGTTGAATGTGAGCAAGTTTTTTAGGAGGGTCCCCGGTTTTATGGACAAGTGGGACTTTTTATAACTCGGTTTCCAAAACTTGATCCAAGCTCTATGCTAGTTACTTGGATGCTAGTATGGGTTCCTATCCCAAATTTTCCCTTACATTTCTAGCATATTTCAATAATGGAGGATATTGAGAATACTTTTGGTAGTTACATAAAAACATAATTTGAGAGAGATTTAGCAAGATTACGCATATATGCTTGCCTATGTGTTGAGATCGACCTAAGTAAGGATCTTCTAGACAAAATGATCCTCAAATGGAAAAAAAAATAGATGGTAAATGTCTTGGATTATGAGAATACAACATTCCATAGTAGGATCTATCATATTTTAGGACATCTACATGATTCTTCTTCTCATGAATGAGTTCATCCTTCACTAAAAAAGTGATCCGGATTATTTTCGGCACGAAATGAGAGCGGAGATATAATAAAGAAATGCACAGAGATATTGCAGATATTCAATAATATAACAGAAATGTATCAGAGATGCAACCA
>JZKD02S0812155.1:565306-589275 GCA_000966675.3 Picea glauca | reverse complement strand
AGTGCTTAAATATTCTTCTTGGCTTTTGCTTTTGGGAAAGTTTATTCCAACGAATTTGTTCAAAGAATATGTATGCATATAGAGTTAAGTAACCTCCCATTTAAGGATTATATGTTTATTAAAGTTAGTTAAATTATTCACACTAATCAAATATGTTAAAAAGAAGTTTAGAATATAATCCAACTTTGGTCTTAAGGGTCTAACCAGTTATAAATTAACTGTATTCCAATAAGACAACAATAAGTGGCTTTGGCTTTATTTGAACAATTAAAATGGAGGTGGATGTCCATGGTTTCACCCTCGGGTTCCCTTGCTTTTTTTTTTTGTGTGTCGCCATCGTGTGAGTGCTTTAATTATTCCACCCAATGTAAGCTTTTGACAAAGCCTATATCAACAGGTTCCCTTTCTTTTTTTTGTGTCGCGATTGTGTGAGTGCTTTAATTATTCTACTTATTGTAATCTTTTGACAAAGTCTGTATCAACGAATCATTTTAATGATGTAAGTATCCTCCCGTAATATGAAATGATGGTATATGGATATTTTTCAAAATTTTAATTCATTACATTTGGTTTATTAAATTTGGTTTATTAGATTTAAAAAAAGGTAATAAATTAAGTGAAGATTTGATATTTTAATGTCAATTTCACAAGATTTGGTGTCTTTATGTCAATCCCACTTAAAGCATAGGTGGTTTTGATTAGAGTTTGAAGTAATCTTAAAATCATCTTGTCTTCCATGTTGTTTATCTTATTCTTGTACATTGGGTTTATCTTAATTATAAACCCAACAGAATGCATATACTATGGTACAACAAATTGACATACAGAAGAGCAGGAATTTCTGAGATGGAACTAGAGCCGAGGGGGGATGCACTCTAGTGCGTCCCTTGTTCAAACTTATGGGAGATTCCATTTCTTCCTAGTTTAAATCCTTTCTTCATTTAGGCTCTGTTAAACTCCTTTCTTCCTAGTTTAAACTCCTGGTTTTTGGCGTGTTTCCATCTTTTTAGCATTCTTATAGTGTATAGAAGGTGGCCCCTTCTTGTTTTCCTTGGTGATGGTCAGTGTTTAATTGGCTATTACCTTGATGGTTGAATCTCCACTTATGATTCTTGCATTAATTAATATTCTTGGAATCTGGTTTTGACTGCGCTAGCAGTTACTCTTCAGTTATTAATTATCTAAGGTGGCTCCTTGGTTCTATTACCGATGTTATTATCTGTTCTTACTATGTTTTTTAGTGGAGCCTAGGAGGGCGACTTCATGGCCCAGCCTAGGTTGGTAGTTATTAACACTGACATCCAAGGCCTCATGGGAGTGGAGGACGAGGGCATTTGGCAGGCAGGAGGTATTTTCACCTTTGTTGACACTTTGAGCAATAGTACTTTCACTTACAAGCTTTCACCAAAACCTCTAACTTCCCCTGCTTCTCATTCAAAGTTTCTTTCTTCCTTGGAGCTTCAACACTCGGTAAACCTGCCTGGCCTATCTGTTTCCCCCCGGGGAAAACTCCCTTGCCCTTCTGGTTCTGTTATGAGAGAGAAACATTTTTAGACTCCTCTGGTGCCCATAGTGGTGAAGGAGTAAATAATTACCATCCCAGGGGTGGTCGTCGTTTATGGAGGCCAAACAAGGTAGTGCGTGAAATGGTCTTAGGCTCAAATATTTGCCTAGTAGAGACTTGTAGGTAGTCTATCTACGACCTGGTAGGGAGACTATCGTATAGGAATTTGAGTAATATGCCGCTACCCTCATGGGTTGAGTAGGTCTGGACACCCCTCTTAGGTTATAATTCATAAATCTTGACCTTAACTAAAGGATGGTTCGGTTTTTTATGCCATACACCAGAAGACGCTTCTCGCCTGTTGGATGGTAGTTGGGTTATCAGAGGGAGCAATTTAATGTTGAAGCATTGGAGGGTAGATTTCGACCCTCTCACAGAGTATTTCCAGCACAGACATCTCTGGATCCTTATGCCTGGTTTACCATGGCATTTCTGGAATCCTGAAGAATTGCAAGCTATAGAGAATTCCTTAGGTACTTTCATTGCAGTTGATGAGCCTGAAGTATTGGAGATCGAATGGCGGGGCAAGAGTATCCATCAATGTTTGGACTATCTTGGTTTACCTTTTAGATGTTCTTTCTGTAGGAGCACTGGCCACCTGAGACGTGACTGTAAAGGCATTGCAGTGAAGCAGGATGAAACTAAATATTTTACTTTACACCAGCCCTCCCCTGATTTGTCCTCGGGAACAAACTATTTCATCTTGAGCTCTTTTCAGTTTCCACAGGATGATTCAGACTCGCCAGTTTTGGAAGACACAGTTTCGGGTTCTTGTTTATCTAAGAATAAGGAGATTGCATTGCTAAATTTCTATGGTCCGTGCGTGGAGAAAAGAAGATTTTGGAACCTTGTGGCAGACTCCGACTTGTTAAATATAAAAAACCTTATTATAGCAGGGGACTTGAACATCACTCTGTTTACAAGCAAAACTTGGGGAGGATCAACTATAGCGGGGTCTATGGAAGGTTTTTACAAAGTCCCTTTTCAGAACAAAAATCTTATTGATATCGAGCCTGCAAAGGTGGTTCCTACATGGAGGAATGGTCATTCTGGTATAAATGCTATTTGGAAATGTCTTGACAGGTTTGTTGTGTTTGAAGGTCTGCTCTCGAGCACTGATCTTTATAGATCTTGGGTGGAATACCTTTATGTCTCTGAACATGCACCGGTGTTATTTCAATTGGATTTCTTGCCTTTATTCAAAGCCTACCCTTTCAAATTCAACTCGCAATGGCTGATGGATCAGGAATTCATGAAGTTAGTACATAATCTCTGGATTGATAAAAAATTCCTAATTGAGAGTAGCAAACAAAAACGATTGGTATGGAAACTCAAAGAGTTGAAGGTCATTACAAAATAATGGGTAAAGGCTTGTAATTTAAAGGAAAATCCCCATCTATCGCAGATTGAACTGGATATAAAAAACTTGCTCTACCCCGCTTCAGGAGCCTTGAGAATTGTATAGGAGGATTTAATTTTAAAAGATCTTGAACTTTGTAGAATCAAGTATTTAAAACAGAAGGAATAACTATGGCGTCAAAGAAGTCATGCCATATGGATTAAACATGGTGATAGTAATACCAAGTTCTTCCATAGTTTTGCAAATTTTTGAAGAAACAATTTTTTTTGGGGGGAAATTAAAGATGAATTGGGAAATCTGCTTAGGGGCCAGGATACTCTCAAATTTGAAGCTACAAATTATTTCAAAACCTTTTTCAGAGATCAGGATCCTCCGTTGATAGCAGACTAGGTTAAAGTTGTTAGCCTCTTCAACAAGTTCATTACTGAATATGAAGCAACGACATTATTTTGCCCAGTTGATCAAAGTGAATTAAAAGCAGTTCTTACAAAATTTAAGCACGACAAGAGCCCGTGGCCCGATTGATGGACGGTTGAGTTTTTCCTACATTTCTTTGACCTGGTAGGTGTTGATCTCTTGGAAATGGTGGAAGAAACGAGAACCAAAGGTATTAGAGCAGGTGGCCTAAACTCAACCTTCTTGGCCTTAATTCCAAAAGTAAACAATCCACATACTTTTGGTGATTATAGGCCGATTTATTTGTGTAACCTTTGTTATAAATTAATCACAAAGATTATAGAAAATAGGTTGAAACCCTATCTTTCCAAATCATTGTTCGAAGAGAAACTGGGATTTCTAAAAGTTCGTCGCATACAGGATGCTATCAACACGGTCCATGAATGCCTTAGTAGTATTAAAAGGAAGAGTATAAAATCAATGGTATTAAAATTGGATCTTCAGAAGGCATACGATTGCATCAATTAGGACCTGTTAAGGATGATTTTAATTCAGATTGGTTTGGGTATCGACATGACCAATTGGATAATGAGATGTATCATTTCATCATCCTTTTATGTTTTATTAAATGGGGAGGCCACTGATTTTTTCAAAAGTGGCAGAGGACTTCACCAAGGTTTCCTCTTATTGCCTCTATTATTTATATTGGTCATAGAGGGGATCAATATTTTATTAAAAGAAAGTCAAAGCAATGGCTTGCTGACAGGTATTATAGTATCCAGAACTATAAAAATTATACATATTTTGTTTGTAGACGATGTTGTTATTATGTCTAATTCTACTTTAAATGAATGGTGGGAGAGAGACAAGATTGTTAAACTTTTATGTGTAGCGTCCGGTTTAAAGGTAAATATACAAAAATCGACGGTGCTCCATGAACGAATCTGGAGTTGGATTCTTTCAAGAATTTCTTGCCTTTTAGTTTCTCTGACCTTTCTGTTGGTTTCAAATATCTTGGGTATCATTTGAAAACAGGGATGCAACAAATTGAAGACTGGAACTGGATGCTACAGAAATTTGAAAAAAAGATTGGGAATTGGTGTTACAGATGGATGACATTGGGAGGTCACCTTACTCTTCTGAAATATATTTTATAATGTCAGCCATTGTATTGGATGTCCCTTGAGATAATTCCAAATATTGTATTGAATAATCTAAGAAGGATTATGTTCAATTTCATATGGAAAGGGAACAATGATACAAGATATTTTCATCTATGTAAATGGGAAAGTTTAACATTGCTAAAGAAATTTGGAGGGTGGGGATTGAGGAATTTATTCGACTTCAACAAGGATTTGGCGGAAAACTCTCTCTGGAGAGTACTAAGGTATGAGGGTATTTGGAATAAAGTTATAATTGATAAATATTTACCACACACTACAGTGAAAAATTGGTTCAGGTCACCATCTTTCTTCTATAATCCGACCTCCAGATTCTGGAGAGGACTTATGAAGGCAATCCACTTGATTACACATTGGCTAAGTTGGTCACCGGGCTCGGGTCATCTCATAGAGATTGGTAGAGAAAACATCCTGGCCATGCGTGAAAAGTCTTTCCTATCTTCTGCTCTTATTTCTGCATAAAATAATAGGAAAATTACCTCTCTTCATCAGGCGAGAAGGTTCATGGACAATCATTCTACTTTTATGCGGTCTTCTAGTGCAGAGTTAGGACTTACATGTGCATTGGGAATGGAGTGGAATCGATTCAGGACAAACCTCATTGACTCAGGGGACTATATCCAAGGAAGAGAAGATGATCTTATATGGATCGGTGGTGACATTTCCGCATTAATCACTGTTAAAAATATTTGTCACACCAACCTAACAACTTAGGGATTAAAAAAGGTTCTGGGATGGAGGCAAGCAATTTTGAAATTGAACTTACAACTCAAAATAAAGTGTTTTATCTGGTTAGCAGCCAAGAATACAATCTTGACTTGGGAAAATATGAATGCTAGAGGTTGGGAAGGATCGTCTCGGTGTTATATTTACATGCAAGAAATTATAAACACTAATCATCTCTTTATCCATTGTTCCTTTACAAAATCTGTATGGGATAGATTGGCTTTGCTTATAAAATTCAAAATGTGTTGGAAGGGGAATAATTTAAATGACTGTATGATTTCCTGGGTAAGTGATAAATCGGTCCCAACATTGGTTGCAATTCATACTTGCTGGTTCATTTGGATAGAAAGGAATTTATCTATCTTTGAAGAAAAGATCCCATCATTACACTCAATGATTCCAAAAATATTAAGCCTTCATAATAATGGACTGAGATATCATAAATCAATGCCCATATGTACCATACCGATCCAATCAAAAATAAATTTTATCACAGTTTGGTTCGATGGAGTGGCCCAGATGGATGGTCAAAATTGCGGAGCTGGAGGCATCATAAAGACCCCAAATATGATAGTATATAAATGGCTATTTAATTGTGGCAGAGGCACAAATAACAGAGCAGAATTATTGGGCATATGGGCGTCACTCAGATTGGCTCTACATCTGTCTTTTTTTAGAATCCAAATCCTGGGGGATTCTAAAGTTATCATTGATTGGCTCAATGACAGAGCTAGACTCCAATCAAGTTCTATGGAGGGCTGGAAGGATAGAATAAAGGATCTAATCAAATCCTTTTAGGATATTAGTTTTGAGCACGTCTATAGAGAGTTGAATAGCGAAGCAGATTATCTCTCAAAGATGGCTCTACAGGAACTAGTAGGCATGATTTCATTTTCTCAATGGACAAATGGGGTTGAAGGACCCAAGTTTTTCTTAGCCTTTGTTAGTCACTCTGCCTTGGGTTGTTTTGAGTTGCTCACTTGTCAGCTTTTCCTTCTTTTACCTGGACAACTTGATATATTTTGGAGATGCTTTTATCTTTGAAAATCTCAGTTATAGCTATGTCGATCTAGTTATCCTTTTTTGGATTTCGATATTGTTTTATATCCATTTGTATTGGGATTTAAGATTCCATGTTTCTTTTTTGGGACTGTCTAACACTTGAATTGATCCTAGTGTGTGGATTTGCAATGTAAACAAATTATATCTCTTAATATAATTGGGTAAATTTTCTATTGGAAAAAAGGTACCTAGTCATAGACGTGCTCTCAATGAGGCAAACAATAGATTTTATGAGGGGCGTGTATTGCAACCTTTAATTTTGAGATTATAAGTTATAAAACACTTTTGGATTTTCTTTATCTTTCTCAACGATTCGCTAAAGATGTTACAATTCCAAACTTTACAATAATGTAAGATAACATGAGTGATGAGAGTTTCAAATATGAGTTTTTTATTATATCATAGTTAAAGTTTCATTCATTTACAACTCTTTTCAAGTCCATAATAAGTTTTCCACCTTCCATTTATCCTTTTGTCGATGTTATAGTTCAAGTTAAGTTTGTGATGAAAATAATGTTTAAAATATAATAAAAGATTAAGTTTTTATTTATGTAATACATTTTCAAACCTTTATTTGATTAAATTACTTCTAACAAGTTATTAATAGTGGTACAATTTATGATATTATAGTAAGATTTTTCCAGTAAAATATTTGTTATCGTGTTTAAAATATAAAAGATATTTGTATCGTCATTATTCAATAATATACATATTATTTAGGATAATTAATAAAATAAGATAATGATGATGTCATTATTAACTTTGAGACACTTGACATGATCTAGTTAGTCTCCCTTGATATTCACTATGATGAATTGTATATTATTGCATATTTTAATTATGTGAAGTAATGACATTTTAAAACATAACCCCATACACTAAAATGTGAAAATCCACCATAGATAATTTATACAACTAAATATTAAAGCAAATAAAGGGAAAACACAAATGTAGTGTAAGGGGAGCGGAAAAGGGTTGCTAAGAGTAAGTGAAAGTGAGAAATGCAAGAGAATTGATGATATGAGTAAATATAAGAAGAGGAGAGAAAGGTGGATGGTCCTATAGATGATTTTAGGGGCTAAATTTGGTCAATGGACTAATTTTCCATGGTTTTCCCAAAAAACGATTCACCAATTTCCATTTTTTCTAAAAACTATTCACCCAAATTCCATAGAATAAAATTATTTTACCTTAAAAGTTGACAAAATTTATAAAAACTATATAAAATCCTTAGAAATTTGAATAATTTTACAAAACTATTGCGAGACATTTTAATTTTGCATACTAAGGACTAGTAAGATTAACCCATATTTCTACATTTTAATATAAATTTCCATCCTTAAAAATTATCCCTAAATAACTCTTTTAATATTGTAGTCCTTTAACATTTTTGAAAACGTTGTTCCCACTGGATTACTTTTAAAATAATAATGTGAGTGAACCTTAATTTGTTTCATCTTTGAAAAAAATTGGAATTAAATTATTGTTAAAGTAATAATGGTGAGCCTTAATTTGTCTCACCTTTGGAAAATGTTGGAATTGGAATTATTGTGTTTAACCTTTAGAAAAAGTTTGAATTACAATGGAGTGGGCCTTAATTTTTCTCACCTTTTGAAAAAGTTGGAATTATTGTATTTAACCTTTAGAAAAAATTTGAATACATATATAATAATTACACTTTCAAATATTACACTTTACCTACTATAATAACTTTAAAATATTACACTTTACCTACTATAATAATATTGCATCATATAATAATGACACTTGACACTTTACCTACTATAATAATGACACTTTACCTATTATAATAATGACACTTTAAAATATTTTAATTCTTTAAAATATTACACTTTACCTACTATGAAAACTTTAAAATATTACACTTTACCTACTATAATAATATTGCATCATATAATAATGACACTTGACACTTTACCTAATATAATAATGACACTTACCTATTATAATAATGACATTTTAAAATATTTTAATTTGTGTGTGTTTAAGGAGAGTTGCATCTTATAATGTTATAATGCTGCTGGAAATGCATGTGAAAATATATTTCATTTTTTTTTTATAAATAATATAAGTGTTATCATTTTTGTTATGTAAATATAAAACTTTGATTATTTGCTTAACTTTGGATGAAAATTACATAATGTTTGAAAAAAACAATTGAATAACAATGATTGATAAGATTTAAGATTGGTGGGGAGAGGGATTTTTATTGTAGTGCTGTGTAAACTTTGGAAAATGTTTGAAAAAAACAATTAAATAACAATGATTGATAAGATTTAAGATTGGTGGGGAGAGGGATTTTTATTGTAATGTTGTGTAAACTTTGGAAAAAAAATGGTACATCATAACTTTAATTTATTGTTTACATAAATATTAAATATTAAAATTAAAATAGGTTTAATTTATAATAATTTAATAAGTAAATTTTTTAATTATTTTGAAATTTTAATTAATTCTTAAATATCTAAATCAATTTAAAATAGATTAAAATTATGGAATTTAAATTATCTTTAAAATTTGACACAATTCAATCCATTTTTGGCTTGAAAATAAGATTTTTTTGCTACTAAATCATTCTATTATATCAAAGTAATGGTATCAACTTTAATTATTATAAGCTTAATAAAGTAATGTATCAACTTTAATTATTGTAAGTTTTAGTGCATGGGTCCATCCATTTTTAATCATTGTACTAATTTGTAACATTTATAAAAAGTTTATTCCAACTAGTTGTAGAGTAGGTTTTAAATTAATCCTCGGATTTAACCTTTTGAAAATTTTATTTAGTTATTTAAACATTGAAATTTAATTTTTAGTAGGTTTTAAATTAATCTTCATATTGATTTAACTTTTAAGAAAAATTTTATTTAATTATTTATATATTGAAATTTTAAACATTTACTCATTAGCTAGGTAAAATTAAATATTTTTTTTAATTTATTTTAAGAAAAGAAAATAATAATAATCGTCAAACATTTGCAATTGAAGATACAATTTAAAAGAAATATAAAGAATTAAAAAATAAAATGACAAAATATATTTCAATATTTTTATTAGTTAACAACAATGTTTATATTATAACTTGGCATCTATAATTTAAATATATGTATGCTCCCAAATGGGGTGACACATGGGCCACATGCATCATTGGATGGGGCGATTACGAGGGTAGTTAAAGCCCCTCACCACCACCCTCCCCTTTTCAGTCGTGATGGTTAGTTTGCATGAGCGCTAAGGTTTAGTGCGCTAGGTCTTAATGGAGACCCAAACTCGACTCCTCGACATCAGTACGATTTCGGTTATGGCCATTACTTCTGCACTAATGGCTACCAGAGCCATCCAATCCTCTATCCTCTTGGTCTTTTCGTCTCACGAGAAGTTCTATATTGGGAACTTGGGCTCTTTGCACAACATCATTTCGCCTGTTCTACTCCATGACTTAGCTCGCACTACCGGTGTTTCATTCTGCTTGGTACTCTGCTTAGCCATGGCACGAGAAAGAGGCAAGCCCCGAGGGCTAGCCTACTACAGTCGGTTTGGTAGACACAACCGCCCAGGAACTGCCTCTCGAGCTCTCATTCCAGGCGGGGACTTGCCTCTCGAGCTCTCATTCCAGGCGGGGATTTACCTCTCGAGCTCTCGTTCTACGCGGGGACCATCCGGGGTTCTTCTGGTTAGAATTAGTTTGAACATGCTCAACTAGAGCCCCATCCTTCTAGTATAGAGGGTCTCCATGGCAGAAACAACTACCCGGGACCTGTTGCTCAAGCTCTCATTCCAAGCGGGGATCATCTGGGTTCTTCTGGTCAGAATTGGTTTGAACAGGCTCAACCAGAGCCATGTCCTTCTAGTACAGAGGGTCTCCATTGCGGATGCCCGGTGGAAGAAGAAATTTCACCCAATTGGCAGGAATTTCTGCCTTTCCTGCTGTCAACTTCCTTGGAGCACTGGCTTGCCACTTGCACCACCATTCCCTTTCAGGAGCTAGTTGCGATGGGCTACATCATGGAAGAAGAAGTCTCACCTCCAGAGGATCACTCGAGACAGAAATCCGTCGCCACCATGGACGAGGACCATGTCACGGATTCCACTGCTGCAAATGACTCCGCTGTTGATACCATGGATAAATATTTTGTTGAAGACCAGGCTCATGATGATGAATATTATGAACATAGTCACCCAGCTCCCATCCCTTATAGACTCATGAAATACCACCTGGTCTTAATCTTTGAGATGAGAAAGGACCTGGTAAGCAGCAACATCGTCAGAGCATCTTCAACGAGTGTATGGATGCCTTGTATGACTCCCTATCAAGTGAGCCTGAGAAGAGTTGTTTCCCGACTTGCTCCCAGCCCTTCATCTTTTGACTCCGTCAAGATGGAGGCCCCGGTTCACCCCATGTCTAGCGTTTTCACAGGTTTTTTCTCTGGTTTAATGGTTAATTTTTTTCAATTTTTGCATACCATAGTCTATGGTTCAGGTCCGATAGGTGGTCGGGGCACTTAGTCCACCACATGTTTTGGTTTCCACGCTTGTGGCAGAACAGGTGGTAAGTCCCCATGTTTTTATGTCGACAATTGTCACTTTTTCTTAAATTTTTGGAACAATGAACAGTTGTCCCGTCCACACATTCTACTGTCCACTACAGTGGAAGAACAATTGGCGTGCTATAATTTACACTTAGATGCGTATGTTTTCTGCTAAGGCAAGGTAATATAATTTTTATTTACGAAAAAAAATTTAAATATATGTATGTATTTAAGGATAGGCTCTTCTTGAAATCATAAGACTTCTACTTAGCCTTAATGATGATGGATAACAAGGATAATGAGAATCTTGGAGATATAGATAGGGGATGAAATAATTATTTTTTGGTTATAGAGTAAGACCCCAAAGTGTTTATGCTTGGCTAAGTGCTATTCTTCCTCAAATATAAGGAAATAGGCTAATGAGCCAAGACCAAGAGACATCTAGCAAAAACAAAATTCTATCATGGTTGGGTTTTGTTTCTACAA
Source organism: Picea glauca (assembly GCA_000966675.3). Taxonomy (NCBI): domain Eukaryota; kingdom Viridiplantae; phylum Streptophyta; class Pinopsida; order Pinales; family Pinaceae; genus Picea; species Picea glauca. The sequence goes on along the minus strand of JZKD02S0812155.1, from coordinate 577,950 downwards.
AATGATACAATGGTAAGTCGAGGTAAATGTGAGGATGCTACTAAACCAATAATCATGAGTAATAAATACTTTTTCATGTCTTGAAAAATAATGTCAACTTTCATAAGGACACTATTAATTCATAAATTGTAATAATCTTTTCATAAAAGAATTATGATTTACAAATTTGAATTTAGGGAGAGGTTGGACATAGAGTTTCAACAACAAGGATGGAGAAAATGACAAAATACGATTGCAAGAGGCTAGAAAATGTCCAGTGCAACTAGCATATGTTAGTAGCTCTTCCCATGCARGACACAACTCACGACCCTTTCTCTGCCTAAAAAAATTYACCTAAGTCGRAGCCRAAGGGTTTTAAGCCACCCAAGCGAGAACTAGAACCTATTGTACTTCAAAGGTCTCTTTGAACTAGAGTACTTTCCTCTCAAAGTAGAGAGAAGTAGTGGGACCTAGGGTCTCTTCAATTTCAAAGTTGGTTTCTTTTAAGAATGTAGTGAAAAAATAAACTTCTTCCACTACARCTTCTTCAACTCCTCTGCATGGTTCCTAAATAATGGATAAAGTGGAAGATGAACCATTGGAGGAAATTATTGTTCTTGAKGTCACTCAACTACGTCAAAACTATGAATCATTTGTTGTTATTTGCAGATTTAATGGTCRCGACCTCTTTCATTTGATTTATACTAGTGGATCCACTCAACTTGCACAAATAACTATGARATGTCTYTCTGTTTCAAAGGTTTGTTTATAGTTCATTTTTTTGATCATGCTGATTATGAGCAAGTTTTTTAGGAGGGTCCTTGGTTTTGTGGACAAGTGGGACTTTTTATAAATCCTTGGTTCCCATAATTTGATCCAATCTCTATGCGAGTTACTTGGATGCTAGTTTGGGTTCGTATTCCAAATTTTCCCTTACATTTATAACATATTTTAGTGATAGAGGATATTGAGAATAATTTTGGGAGTTACATAAAAACATATTTCGAGAGAGCTTTAGCAATATTATGCATATATGGTTGCTTATGTGTTGAGATCGACCTAAGTAAGGATCTTCTAGACAAAATGATCCTCAAATGGAAAAAAAAATAGATGGACTTAGATATTGGATTATGAGAATACAACATTCCATAGTAGGATCTATAATATTTTAGGACATCTATAGGATTCTTCTCCTCATGAATAAGCTCATCCTTCACTAAAAAAGGGGCTAAATTGAAATAAAAAAGTTTAACATTTGCACCAGTTAAAGATAAAGAAAAGGATAAGAAACATTAGTAAAAAATATATTTAGAGTAGTTTAATATCGATTGTCTAGAGGTGTCGATTGGAGAACCCTATCATGTCTTAGAGGCTTAAGAAAAGGACATGGATAATGGGATTTCCTCATTGAGGATGATAGTGAACATGTCAACCCTCCTAGGGGAATGAAGCAACTTCATGAAATTGACACCTTTGATTTCGATAAGGAATTGGTCCCCACTTAAATTACTAAGCTCTTGTCTTCTAAGCTATAGGTTGCCACTATGGATCCTTCTTCAATGAGGTGCCATGAGGTTAAAAAGAAGGAGAAAAATGATAGGATTAATGTTTATTTTTTAAACTATAAAAGATGGCATGTTCATTAATTATATAATTTTATTATTGCAATGCAATCTTCATTTACATATCTATAAAGTACTTGTAACACTTAAAGAATGTGGTTTTCATTTTAATTTGGAATAGAAAATTTGTGTTTTTTAAAAAAAAGATAAAAATTATCATCTATCTTATTTGAAGATAAAAATAAACATTTAAATTTTTCCTATCGAATTTTTCTCTAATTACTTTGATTCTAACTAAAACACAAGCCATTAAATAACATTAAGTTGTCATCTATCTTTTTGAAAAATAAAATACAAAATTAATTTCCTCTTCCCACCTTTTTATTTTCTCTCATTACCTTAGTTCTAATTAAAACTACAGTTTATCTTTTTGAAAAGTAAAATACAAAATTAATTTCCTCTTTCCACCTTTTTATTTTCTCTCATTACCTTAGTTTTAATTAAAACTACAATTTACTAGCATAGTAGCATACTTTATAAGATTCTCCTAATAATCCAATTATAAAGGTATTTGGGTTTCGAAGTTGAAAAGGGAATTCACAATGTGGTTTTTAACACAATGGTGCACAATTTTATATAAACTGTAATTTTCAATACCATCACATCTTGTATATAAAAGTGTTGGATTACTGAGAGGGGGGGTGAATCAGTAATAGAGCAATTTAATCCATTTTAACCATATAATCCAAGTGTTATATCAATGAAGCATTATCATCCAATAACTGCAGAGTAAATAAGAAATGAACAAATGAACAAACATACACATACACAGTACAACAATGTTTTACGTGGAAACCCAAATCGGGAGAAAACCACGAAATGCTTGTCACATACCCACTAAAACAAGTTAGATTTTTCTTCTTTTATTCGAGGAATAGAATCCTCGAGACTTCTATGGGGCCTAGTGTAGACCCCCTCTTCCCTTATCCTCCTCCAAATGACCACAAGTTGCCCTTAGTGAAAGCGCCTTTCACAACTCGCGAGTTGGGAATCAAGACTCTCGACTCTCTTTTCTCCAAACACCGATACCTGAGATACTATACGGGTATGGCTCCCTCCTCACTAGCGCCTGCTACATGTAACCGTAGACTAGCCCAAACACTAGCACCACTCACAGCCTCACCAGTTGAGGTATTGAGCTCTCATTCTCCTCCTTCGTGAATCCCCGAGATGCGAGAGGTCAATGTTGCATGGACTCTGCCAAAGCGACGCACACATGCCACTTGTCAACCCCGCTATACTCTGCTCACGAGCTGTGTCACCGCCGCCCATCGCATGAGACCTCGGCTCTCAGCATTTCACAGCCTTAACGATCAAGGTGCAGCTTCTTCATCCTGTGAAACCTCGAGCCACGATAAGTCAATTAGTGGGTTGACTCCTTCCCAATGTGACACGTGTCCACCACCAGTTACCCGCTTCCTAGGCTAAATACTAGCGCTACTCGCATCTCGCAACTTTGCGAGTTGGAGTGTTGAGCCTTCATGCTCCTCCTTCGCGAGTTCCCGAGATATGATAAGTCAACAATGGGTTTACTCCTTCCCAGGCAACATGTGTCCATCACCTGTCACCTGTTCCCACCTTTCTCTGGGTGCTTGTTGTTACGCCACCTGTCAACCACGCGGTCCCCACTTATGGATGGGTCACATGTTTGCATGAGCCCTCCTATGCCTTGGATCTAATGGTTCTCCTATGCCTTGGATCCAACGGTCACGATCATGTCGTGATCTCATGAATCATGAGTTCATGTAGCCATACCCTTGACCACTCCAAGTCGCGAGTCAGCGAAATGCTACTCTCCTGCCTATACAAAGGCTAAGATCGACGGTCAATAGGGCTCCATCAGATCCTTGGATCTACAGTCCGGGATCCCATCACTACATGCGAAGGCTGAAGGGGTCAAGGTGTTAATGCCTATGCTCCTCCTCTAGATCCATCGGTCTCGACAGATCTGGGGCATTCCCGAAAGGATTCCGACCGTTCATCAACCGAATGATAGGGTATTCTCTCTTTCTATAATTGGGCTCGCTATCCCTTCTGAGCTTGAATCACGAATCTGAGACCTTAGAGAGCTACCCTTCTAGCCACAGACTTAACCATTTATACAGAAAACCACGATGACATATAAGCATACACATGCATCCAATATTTCCAGTTTAAAACACCAGGAAATCATTCTACACAGAAAATTATTATGGCATATAAACACAAGCATGCATTCATGATATTCAGTTTGAAATACAAGGTATAAAACACTTATCAAATCTACTAGGCATGATGCAACTGCTGAGAGGGGTGCTCGTTTCCACCCAACCGTAGGCTCAGTGACTCCAAACGAATTTACTACTAGCCACCCCCAAGCTAGACCACGATGCTTTGAGGTCCAGTCTCCTACTTCCAGCTCAATAGAAATCAAGAACGAAGGTTACTCTCCTTCTCCCGGTATTCAGAACTCCCTGCATCTTTAGGGTTTCTCCGGTTTCTTTCGCAATCCCCATTGCGCACACTGCTCTCTCCCCTTCTACCACATTTCCTCTCTTGCCAATTTCTGTCTGCAAGGTTGCGTGTGGCATGAATTTTTCCATCCATGGTCAGGTCTGAGGGCTGTTACGGATGGGAAGTTCACCCCCATCCCCTCATTAACTCTTGAGGAGCCTCCCCACCTACCAATCTGACAGGAAATCCCTTCCAGGATCAAAGAGCTACTTTGGTTTGTGAGCAAGTATAAACCAGTATAGTACTGGCTCGATGGAAGTTAACGCAACCCTTCCAGGTCCCTTCCACCACCTCTCATTAGCCATTGTGGTCTCTTTTAGCACATCCCCTTCCCAACAATCATGCAACACATATTCATAACATAAATTCATCGACCTTTTATACAAAGGTTTGTCAAATCAAACATTCACGTCTTTGAGTTTTCCATAGTTCTTGGCCAATATAATTATTTTTACAGGATGGGGGAAACAGGGTGTTACAATTCCCTCCCCCTTAAAGGAACATCATCCTCGATGTTCTATCTATCAACATGACGTGTATGTACAGAAGTAAACAAAATCGGATACGCCTGTTTCATGGCATCTTCCATTTGTCACGTAGCCTCATCTGGGCCAAAATGTTTCCACTGCACCTTGACTTGTGCAATGGTTCGATTCCTGAGTGGGGTTTCCTTTCTGTCCAATATGCATTGAGGTTCTTGCAGGAATTCTCCCTTCGGTTCCACCTGGATCACAGACCAGTCAATTATATGATTAGAATCATGTACATATCTCTTCAATAATGAAACATGGAAAACATTATGTTATTTTACTATGGGAGGAAGTGCTAGCCTATAGGCTACAGGTCCCACTCAATCTAGAACTTCAAAGGGTCCACAATACCAAGGTGCCAACTTGGCACAAGATCCCATCCTCAAATTTTCCTGGGCCCAACTCTGAGATATACATGGTCTCCTGTCTTGAATTCTCTTGGAGTTCTCTTTTGGTCAACGTAACTTTTTTGTCTGTCCTGAGCGACCTTTAGATTTTGTTTTATCCGAGTCACTTGTTGTTCCATTTCTTTCAACATGTCGGGTCCAATAGTAGCTCTATTCATGGGATTACTCCAATTGACTGGAGTATTACACGGTCTACCATAGAGGACTTCGAAAGGGCTCATCTTTAGGGATTCTTGGTAGCCATTGTTGTAGGCAAATTCCACCAGTGGCAAGTAATCTTCCCACTTTTTGGGTTGATGCATTACATGCATCCTTAGCATGTCTTCTAACATTTGGTTCACTATTTATGTTTGTCCATTGGTTTGAGGATGATGGGCTATGCTAAATAGTAATTTGGTCTCCAGACCAACCATCAAGGATTTCCAAAAGTTGGAAGTAAATTTCATGTCTCTGTCAGACACGATCTCTTTAGGCATACCATGTAGTATGCATATCTCCTTCATGAACACGTTGGCGATGTCTATTTCCTTGCAAGTCAACTTGACGGGGACAAAATGAGCGGACTTGCTCAATTTATCCACCACTACCATGATGGCGTCATTCTGTTTGGTCGAGGTTGGTAATCCGGTGATGAAATCCATGAAGATGGTTTCCCATTTCCATTCCGGGATTGGCAGGGGTTGTAATAATATTGCTGGGTGTCGGTGTTCTGCTTTAACCTGTTGGAATTCTATGAATTTGGCTAAGTACTTAGCTATGTCTTTCTTCAATCCAAGCTAATAGAATTGTTTCCTGGTGGCTGTGATCATCTTCTGGTATCCTGGATGACCAATATATGGTCTTTTATGTAGTTCATCCATTATGAACCTCTTCAAGTCATCACAATCTAGAATATACAATATATTTCTGTAAGTTATTAGACCTCCATCTATCATCTGGTATCCTTCATACTTTATCCTTGTGGGTTCTTGCTCTAGTTACGAAGTCACGATCTGGAAAAATGTGTCTGTTTCTTGTGCATTCCTGACTCTTTCCTTGACATTCATCTCGCAGGTGCTTACCGCTGGCAGATGAATTGTTTTCATACTTCTGCTAAGGGCATCGACCACCTTATTTTCCTTTCCCTTGATATGTTTGATTTCAAAATCAAACTCACTAAGAAGGGCCATCCATCTAGCTTGTCTAGCATTGAGTTTTGGTTGGTCAAATAGATATCACAATCCACAGTGGTCCATCATAAGTACAAATTTCCTTCCCAGGAGGTAATGCCTCCACATTTTTAAGGCGTGCACTATGGCGGCCAGTTCTAGGTCATGGGTCACATCGTTGACTTCGTGCTCATTCAATTTTCGGGATTCATAGCAGACTACACTTCCTCCTTGCATAAGGATTCCTCCGAGCCCTTCCTTGTAGGCATCTGTGCACACGAGGAAGTCATTTTCAGGATCAACGATCTTCAACACGAGTGCATGGGTCAGTAGATGTTTCAGGGATTGAAATATTTCTTCACATTCTTGTGTCCACGTGAATTTAGCTCCCTTCTTCTGGAGGGCAGTGATTGGACAACCAATCTTGGAGAATCCTTTTATAAATCTCCTATAGTATCCTGCTAAGCCCATAAAGGATATGATATCTGAAACGTCCTTTGGGGTAGGCCATTCCATGATAGACCTGATCTTGTCAGGGTCTACTGCTACTCCTTTAGATATGACATGGCCCAAGTAATGTATCTATTTCTGGAAAACGTCGCACTTGTTGAATTTGGCATAGAGATGATGTTCTCTTAGCACTTGAAGCACAAGTCTAAGATGTTCCTCATGTTTCTCTCTAGTCCTGGAGTAAATTAATATATCGTCAATAAAAACCAGTACAAATTTGTCTAGGAATTTGCTGAGCACATTGTTCATCAAACACATAAAAGTGGCAGGGGCATTGGTTAATCCAAATGGTACTACCACAAACTCATAGTGACCATATCTCGTCCTAAAGGCAGTTTTGTGGATGTCTTCACCCTTGATTCAGAATTGATGGTATCCAGATCTCAAGTCAATCTTTGAGAAGATGGAAGCACCTCCCAATTGATTGAACAGGTCGTCGATTTTGGGTAAGGGGTACTTGTTCTTTATGGATACCTTATTGAGTTGTCTATAATATATGCACAGTCGGAGGGTACCATCTTTCTTCTTCACAAACAGAACTGGTGCTCCCCATGGAGACATGTTGGGCCAGATATAGCCTTTGTCCATCATTTCTTTTAGTTGTAATTTAAGCTCAACTAGCTCGGGTGTGCTCATCCTAGAGGGTGTCCTAGACATTGGCACCACTCCCGGTGCAAGTTCTTTTGAGAAGTCAATGTCCCTTCTCGGAGGTAGACCCAATACCTCTTCTGAAAATACATCTCTATATTCTCTTAGTGTGGGGTGGTCTTCGAGGGTTGGTTTTTCATCTTCAACTGATTCCAACACTTGTATCGCATAAAGTAGACATCCCTTTCTGCAATATTTTCTTATTTGGAGGGATGATATTTGTCTCACCGAGACATGTTTTTGGATCCCTCGAAGGGTTATCCTTCTTCCTTCACCTACACATTCTAAATTTTTATGGTAATAGTCTAGTCTGGATTTATATGTGGCTATCCAATCCATTCCAATCGACATGTCATATGATCCTAGGGGTAGTATGTTAAGGGTTGCTTGGGTGGGAAATTCACCCATAGTGAATTGGCAAGCTGGTATGACCTTCGCTACCTTTTTTTTGGTGCCAGTGGCTAACTGTATCAACCATGTCTTGGCATGTTTATGTGGCTGTAATTTACACTTATCAACAGCCTTAGGAGCTATATAACTCAAATTTGAACCAGGGTCAATTAGAATAGACACTAGATGGTTGGTGATCATACCTTCCATCTCCACCATTGAAGCTTGGTGGCCAGCTTGTTTATTATCCAAGGCTACATAAATTTGTGGCACACTCCTGGCCACGTCATTGACGGTGGTAGCTTCTTGAACGTTGTAAATTCTTCGACTATTCTGTTGTTGGTGCGGGCAGTCCCTCAGTAGATGTTCTTCTCCACAACCCCAACATTTCAAGGGTTCTCTCTTTGGGTTATCAATCTTTCTAGGGGTAGATCTAGAAGGTTTATTTCCACTCTGGGAGGGGAAATTCTGCTGATGTACACTTCAGGTTGGGAAGCTCATCCTTGAGTCCTTCTTATAGTTTTTAAATTTTGGGGATTTAAACCCCTTTTTCTGGAATCCTGAACTATTCTTCTACTTCCAGTTTTCGCGAGGTTCTGTCCGATGCCCCATTTGTTCGTAACAATATATTTCCTTTCGGATAGTGTCTTCTAGGGTCTTTGGCTAGTCAAACTCAATCCTGTTCTGATAGTCCTTAGGTAGTCCACTGATGAATCGTTGCACCTTTTCCTTCTTTGCTTTTATATAGGGTACGTACCTCAACAACTCGAGGAATTTGCTGACATATTCCTCTATGGTGAGTTGCCATAGTTTGAGTTCATAGAATTCTTTAGTCTTCTCATCGAAATACTTTTTTGATAGATACTTCTTTCTAAAGTATTTCTCAAACCGTTCCCAAGATAGGTCCTCTTCGTGAATCCCTTTTACATTCTTAAGGTATTCCTGCCAAATGGAAGCCTTTCCATTCAATTTGAAAGTGGCTGCTCAGGCCTTCAAGTTTTCTGAGAAGTTATGGACTCTAAAATACTTCTTTAGTCCAAGCAACTAGGCCTCTGCTTCCTCCCCTTTCTTTATTTCACCGTTGAAAGAGGGTGGTATAGCCTTCTTGAATTCTTCGAGATTGTGACTTTTGGAATGCTTTCGCTTCTTCCGTTTTATTCGAGAATAAGAACTAGTTCTGCTACTAGAAGATCTCTCCGAGTCGCCAGTTTCCTTTCCAGAGGAATCGTCCAATGCTTGTCCCTTATCTCTGGGGTGTACCTTTCTCTAGGTTCTCTTCCCAGTGTGGCCACTTAAAATACCACGTTTCTGTATCTCAGGTGGACTTCGAATTTTCTTTGTCTGTCGTCGATCCGCGTGACCGGTGTCAGGTTCATGCTGCAATTGTCTTTGTATGTCGGATAAAATATGCAGCAAAACTGCATTAATTTCTGTCTGCTTCTCTTGCTCTTTTATCAACCTTTCGTTGTCGGCCCTGCAACTCTGTAGTTCGACCATAAGGCTTCTCACAGTCTTGGCTAGATCTGGAGGGGTCTATACTGCTCTCCTTTCATCAGACTCTTCGTCTTTGTTGTGGGAGCCATCCCCCACTTCATGGTGCATCACCATTCTATGCGTTTGCAGTTTCCTGCGGTTGATCGTCCGCTTGTTGTGAAAGAAAAACACTTATTATTATTCAACATTATATTCATTCGCAATCAACGCATAATTCATATTTTTCAAATGCATACACACAATAGGAATTTTTTTATTCTTAAATTCGTCTTTTTCTAAAGGGGTTAAGATAGAAGGTTACTCTTTTTAAGAGTACTTCAAATGGAGTTTCTGCACAACTCATTCATGAGCCCAAGCAGGTCAAGTGTTGTAACCATGCTCTGATACCAATTTTTCACATACCCACTACAACAAGTTAGATTTTTTGTCTTTTTCTTCAAGGAACAGAATCCTCGAGACTTCTATGGGGCCTAGCGCAGACCCTCTCTTCCCTTATCCTCCTCCAAATGACCACAATTTGGTTTTAGTGCAAGCACCTTTCACAACTTGCGAGTTGGGAATCAAGACTCTCGACTCTCTTTTCTCCAAACACCGATACCCGAGATACTATACGGGTATGGCTCCCTCCTCACTAGCATCTGCTACATGTAACCGTAGACTAGCCCAAACACTAGCACCACTCGCAGCCTCGCCAGTTGAGGTGTTGAGCTCTCGTGCTCCTCATTCGCGAATCCCCGAGACACGAGAGGTCAATGTTGCATGGACTCTGCCAAAGAGACACGCACATGCCACTTGTCAACCCCACTATACTCTGCTCATGAGCTGTGTCACCACCGCCCTTCGCACGAGACCTCGGCTCTCAGCATTTCGTGACCTTAACGATTAAGGTGCAACTTCTTCATCCTGTGAAACCCCGAGCCATGATAAGTCAATCAGTGGGTTGACTCCTTCCCAGTGTGATACATGTCCACCACTGGTTACCCACTTCCTAGGCTAAATACTAGTGCTACTCACATCTCACAACTTCGCGAGTTGGAGTGTTGAGCCCTCATGCTCCTCCTTCGCGAGTTCCTGAGATATGATAAGTCAACAATGGGTTTACTCCTTCCTAGGCGACATGTGTCAATCACTTGTCACCCATTCCCACCTTTCTTTGGGCGCTTGCTGTTACGCCACTTGTCAACCACATGATCCCCACTTATGGACGAGTCACGTGTTTGCACGAGCCCTCAACGCTTGGAATTTTGTGACTTCTACAATCGAAAAGAAACTCCCTCAAGTTCTGAATCCCCTATAGGCGATACCCACGAAGGCTCTGATCCAACGGTTCTCCTATGCCTTGGATCCAACGGTCACAATCACGTCGTGATATCGCGAATCATGAGTTCATGCAACCCTACCCTTGACCACTCCAAGTCGCGAGTCAGGGAAATTCTACTCTCCTGCCTATACAAAGGCTAAGATCGATGGTCAATAGGGCTCTATCAGATCCTTGGATCTACGGTCCCGGATCCCATCGCTACATGTGAAGGATGAAGGGGTCAAGGTGTTAACGCCTACGCTCCTCCTCTAGATCCATCAGTGTCGATATATCTAGGGCATTCTTGAAAGGATTCCGACTATTCATCAACTGAATGATAGGGTATTCTCTCTTTCTATAATTGGGCTCGCTATCCCTTCTAAGCTTGAATCACGAAATTTAACTTCTTGGGGCTTCAAACTCCCATGAATCCGAGACCTTAGAGAGCTACCCTTCCAGCCACATACTTAACCATTTGTACAAAAACCCACGATGACATATAAGCATACACATGCATCCAATATTTCCAGTTTAAAACACCAGGAAATCATTCTACACAGAAAATTATTATGGCATATAAACACAAGCATGCATTCATGATATTCAGTTCGAAATACAAGGTATAAAACACTTATCAAATCTACCAGGCGTGATGCAACTGCTGAGAGGGGTGCTCGTTTCCACCCAACCGTAGGTTTAGTGACTCCAAATGGATTTACCACTAGCCACCCCCGAGCTAGACCACGATGCTTTGAGGTTCAGTCTCCTACTTCTAGCTCAACAGAAATCAAGGACGAAGGTTACTCTCCTTCTCCCGATATTCAAAACTCCCTGTGTCTTCAGGGTTTCTTCGGTTTCTTTCGCGATCCCCATTGTGCGCACTTCTCTCTCCCCTTCTACCACATTTCCTCTCTTGCCAATTTCTATCTGCAAGGTTTCTTGTGGCACGAATTCCGTCGTCCATGGTTAGGTATGAGGGCTGTTACAGATGGGCGGTTCATTCCCATCCCCTCATTAACTCTTGAGGAACCTCCCCACCTACCAATCTGATGGGAAATCCCTTCTAGGATCATAGAGCTGCTTTAGTTTGTGGGCAAGTATAAACCAGTATAGTACTGGCTTGGTGGAAGTTAATGCAACCATCCCAGGTCCCTTCCACCACCTCTCATTAGCCATTGTGGTCTCTTTTAGCACATCCCCTTCCCAACAGTCATGCAACACATATTTATAACATAATTTACATTCATCGACCTTTTACACAAAGGTCCATCAAATCAAACACTCACATCTTTGAGTTTGCCATAGTTCTTGGCCATTATTTTTACAGACTGGGGGAAACAGGGTGTTACAATGCTTTTTCTTATATGTCTTGAAGAATTACATTCATTGGAAGCACCAACTTCCTTTGTTTTCCAGCTGCAACTGGAAGGAGGCTCCAACCCCCTAGTTTCTTAGGCTAGAACCTGAGGGAATCTCCAACTCCCCAATTCTTTGGCTACAACCAGAAGGAGGCTACAACCCCCTATGTTCTCCGGCTACAACCGGAAGGTGGCTACAACCACCTGTCCTTGCCTCTTCCTGCCACCCTGAAGTAGAAGTAGTATGATGTAACCACTGTCAACCTGTCACTGTGAGATATACCGCTATAAACCTATACCAATAAACCTGAACCATGCATTAACCATGCATCAACCTGTACCTCAACCTGTAATCAACCTGTACCATAAACAAGTGCATCAACCATGCACCAACTTGTACCAAATAACCTGTAATCAACCTGTACCATAAACAAGTGCATCCGACCATGTACCAAGTATGTACCAATAACGTGTCAACTACTCATCAACTATGACTCATCAATATGTACCAACATCATCAACTATACACCTCATTTATGTGCCAACCCATCAACTACTTGTCTCAACCATGTACTCAACATGTACCTCAACCAAAATCCCTCATCAATTTCATCATCCAAATATGATTTGTAGCTCTGTAATAGACTTTTTGTATATGATCACATTCCTACAAACCTTCCTTAACTTCAACAACAAAAGACTAGCATTTTCATCAAACTTTTCTTTAGTCTCACATGCCTAGTTTTGGATTAGTCAACAACCCTA
>JZKD02S0812155.1:535143-549420 GCA_000966675.3 Picea glauca | reverse complement strand
CTTATTAACTGCATATACTTAAAATTTTTAGGTAAGGATAATGAGGGACCTATGTGAGCATATAGTTTTTTAAGATATGGCTATTTTCTTTAGGGGAACAAAATATATGTTCTCATTATAAAAAATTGCACTAGTGCTTGGACCATATTTTGTGATTTTTTTTAAAATTTAAGTACTATTTTGTATTATTTATCAAAATATAGTAAAAATTGAACACATGATGTGGTAGAGAAGGGACAAGGGACTTGAGGGGAAGTAAAAAAGGGTAGTATCTAGGGTTTGAGTGTGTAGGTTGAAGGTTAGACAAGGGTATAGGATGGTACAGGATTGTTAGTGGTCGAACATCAAGAGTCAATGGAGGAGGGTACGGGCTTGACCCCAGAGGCAAGTAAATCCTTTAAGGAAGTAGTCATGGGAAGCTTAGGCCCAACCTTGATGGATAATGAAATGGAAGGGAGGGGGGGAGATGCAACAATGCAGGACCAACCAAGAATTCAAGAAACAAAACAACAATCCACAACTCGTAGGCCGAGGAACAAATGTTTGATGAAGATTGAGAAAAACCCCAGGTACAAGATAACTTCCCAAAATATTGGGATCTATATACAATACATGATATCACACAATTATTGAGAAGTTCATAGGCATATATCCCTCCAAAAAAGAACTAATAGCGTGGGTAAATACTCAAAGGAAACCTAAAGGAAACATTGAACTAAAACTGGGATCGAAGGGTTTTTTTACCATTATTTTTACCTACACTGAGGATACGGAGAGGATATTTGAAGAGGGACCCTTCTTCTTCAACTATTCTAGTCTCCATCTATGATATTGGACATAGAGGTTCTAACCAGACAAGGAGGATTTTATAGAAGCCCCGATATGGATTAGAATGTACTCATTACCATTGGAATTCTTGGAGAAAGAAACACTAGAGGTATTGGGGAATACTTTAGGAACCTTTGTCAAGGTATCATATGTAACTAATATGGGGCGCTACACATCCATGATCTTAGGCTTGAATGTGCATATACATGAACGTAGCAAGGGAATTGCTCGAATCTATAACCATTTTGTACTAAGATACAAAGTGGACCAAAAGTTTAGATTATGATCACATTCCCTTTCGATGTAGAAAATTCCATGAGCATGGGAATATATTCAGAGACTACATAAAAAATGTAGAGAATAACCCAGGCAAAGCGAGAGAGGAAGAATATAAGGAAGGGTTTAAGATAGTTCTAAGAAAAAGAATATCTGGAAGGAAGAAAAGCAAATAAAATCAGGGGGTTAGTAATCCACTGAATAGATTCTAAGCCCTTGTAAAGGAACAAGGAGAATATAATAATAGGGAAGGCCCCTTAGACAATGGAGAAGGAAAGGAAACAAAATTGAGTTAGAAGATTAAAGCCAAAAAAAGGAGGAAAGAAAACACACAATTGAACAATTGAACCAAATGGAAATTTGGGAGGAAGTAGAAGAGATAAAGAATATAACTACAACAAAACATAACACACAAGGATTAGACAAGGACAAGAAAACTAGAGATATGGAGATCAAAGACCTAGCTATTGATATGTCAGCCTTGGTAGATGTTACGAGGGAAAAACTCTCTATATTTAGGGTAAACCACAACAGACAGATATGACTACAGAAATCAACTCTATCCCAAAAACATGCTATATAAACCAATGTGCAAGCGAGATAATAAAGAGGCCTACCTCATCCAGATGTTTGATGATGTCCACCATTGAGCACTTTGACCCAAAGGTTTATACCTGCGACCAATTCTCAACAAATAAGTAGAGAAGGCATATAGTGATAATATAAAAGGTTAGCATATTAGATAGCATAATCCATTAATAAACATAACAAATACACCCATGGATAATAACTCATATATTTGCACGATATCAAATGGATGGGAAAGGAGTATTTTAATTAATAAATGATCAGCAGAAGTGAAAACATTACAGACTTCCATGTCGGCATGGTTCAGAACCAAGAAACTAAGTTCCTTCCAGCTGGACCTCCACCACTTCAATCCTCCACAAAAGGCAAGTTCATAGAAGGGAGACAATGAGGTTCTCCATTAATAAGGGAAGAGCTTAGGGGCTGAACACTGTGTTCAGATTTAAAGGACAAAGGGATGCAGACTCAAAATTAAGTAGTAATTTCTCCAGAGTAACTTTTCTCTCAAAGTTGAATTCATTCTCCTCTTTTCCATAGCTCGGAATTGGCCCATTTATATCCTTCAAATGGAACTGAAGGGTTGATTCCTAACATTTCTAGTATATGGAAGGCCAAGGATTGGAGATCTCTTATCGTGCCATGGAAACCTGACATTTAATTTTTATTTTTTGGCACAAATACTGATGTACGCAGGCTGTAGTGGAGCAACGTGCATATACATGTTTTATAGTAGGAAAGGTGCGTACATGTGGAAATTTTGTATTTTTAGCTCTGGATTTATCAAACAGGGATTATAAGTCTGCATAGAGAAATGGAAAAAGGCTCTATGTGCAAGATTTCATAAGGCGAGGCAAATATTTCTATAACAGATGCCCCCTAATGTGTGAGATCAGAAGAGTATCTATGATGGCCGAAATACATTATAAACAACCCAGAAGTGGAGTGATGGTGACCCAGTTAGAAAGACTAGTTGCTCATTACATTCTGCACTGACTTTACATACATGGCTTCCAATAGAATTACATTGCAGAACCATGTGAAAATATACCAAACAAGTGTTTGTGGCCATGAATAGGCAAATACAAATGAGGTTATATGCCAAAAGTTGTCATAGTCACGAACAAGGCTCAGTAGAACCAGTCTCAAAACCAAACTGAAGATATATGTATACAATGGAGTACAATCTGATCTCCCATGATCACTGAAGTCATATAGGTACCGGTCCAATGAAAAGGAAGCAACAACTCAGGAAAGTTGCGGACAGATAGTGATGTCTTCAAGTCTTCTACACTATCCACCAAGGGTGCAAGTCTACATCATGGGAATAAAGGAGTTGAGGTCGAACATAATGAGACATTGTTTGATTACCAGTCATTAAGGTATACCATTAACAAACATGAGACAACCTACCAATAATGAAAGTAGGTATCAAGGCACCAAGTACATTCCTACAAGTGTGAGTAAAGGAGTCGGTGTCGAACACCTGAGGAATCCATCGATCATGAGACATTGATGTATTCCCAACTGTTGATGGCGAGAGAGCCTGCTACTAATGAGTGAAAGCCTCAAGGTACTCATAAGATTTTAGGTCCTGTATCCAGAATAGATGAGCTGAAGTTGATGGAAATAGACCCATTGAAAAGAGAGCATTAAGGAATCTCTCATCAATCATCATGAGGAATAAAGTAGGAGCTTCATAATTTGGTGGAAATTGGATGAATAACATGTTCAGAAAACCAACGACCCTGTGTGTCTTTCGCGTGTGCCAAGTGCAACAGGTACATGAAAAAGACCCTCTGAATAGAAGCCAATGATAAAAATTGCTGACAAAGGAGAGGAAACCACCAATAAGGATAATGGCATCCAAGACATTGCATGAATCCCTATGTGTGAATAGATGTCTTGTCGTCAAACACAAGGGAAACAACCCAGTCAATGACCAATGCTGAAATGTTGATTTTTGGGTTCAAGGTTACCTACCAATGATGAAAGTAGGGCCAGGGTGAATGATAGGACCACATTATCATGTGACTCTGAGACAAACTGAGGGTATGGCCGACATGAAAAGTCAAGATTTCTGAGGAGTGGATGACACAGGTTGATAGACATCCTTTGAACAAGAGCATGAGACATAGGGAAGACGTTGGCAGCATAGACTTGATGACGAAACCATGAGATGCAGGAGACATCAATGATATTCTTCATAGGGACTAGAAGAGTAACCATTTGGTAGAGAAGACTCTGTAACAAGGTCATCTTCCTAAGGCCATGCTAAAACCAAATTTATGGTGACAAATGGACTCAATAACTTTGTGTTCTTGTTCAAAGGTGACACGAATGCTGCCAATATAAGATAATACTCCCTTCCCACCCATCTTTTTTTTTTTTCATAGACAAATGAATGCTATGATACAGAGGAGGAAATGAGTGTCGTAAGTAAGCAAAACTAGTTCTAGCAGCGGAACATACCTATGCTCAATGCAAGGAAATGCATGTGGGATATGGACAGTCGAGGTAATGTTCCCTCTTGGGTATAGGGTGTCAAATTGCTAAGGATGTAAACAAGGTGCTTCTTGGTTGAGGATGAAAAATTGTTGAGGCAAATGATTTATAACACAAAGTGAGAACTGGCTAAGGAATCAATACTACAAGCAAGGGCATGAGATGCAATCACAACTTGACGCCAAAAATGACATTTTTTATGAATTTTAGTCTAATTGGTGTGAAAAAGGGATAAACTTGTGCCAAATATATGTCCTTTCTAATCCGATTTACGAGTGTGAAATCTTTTCTCTTTTTGAAAACGAGTCAAAAAAGGGCTTAACTGAGACTCACGACCTTTCAAATCCAACTTAACGAGTGTGAAAGGGACAGATTCACTCAATAATATTTTCAGTTTTTAGACGAGACGGAAAAGAGCTTAACTTAGACTTGGTTGGGAGGTTCTAGGCGACAAGTCATGGGGGAGGACAAGGCTCCCGTGATGGACTTCTGTGGAATGTCAGAATCTTACGAATAACTGACATAAGCTTGGGAAAACCCAAAGCTCTCCAAGTCAAGGAGGATAAAGTGCTAACAGTTGTTATCATCTCTGTGATATATCGAATAATGTCTCTTCCTGGAAAATACATAGGAGGAGGCATTGGATACCCCACAAAACTATCCCAATCAAAGGGAATCTCTTCGAGACTTGGAGGGAGATAACTCAGGAAGAGTAAAACTCTCTCTTGTTCAAAAGGTGAGGTACTATAAATGCTAAGGACATGGCATAGAAGGTATAGAACCAGAATCAGAATAGCGAGATCGACCGAAAATTACATCGGCACGACCACTTCCTTAGACTTGTCACTCTCCAAGAGAAGAGTGGGGTCGACCGAAGATTGCATCGAAACAACCACTTCCTCAACCATTGGTTGAATAGGATGCGAGACAACAAGGTCAAGAGGTGCATTGTTATAATATAGAAGATGGTGTGCTCATTTTACCCTTGAAAATACCCTCATCACCCAACCATAGGCCGAAGTCTCCCTCCGAGCACCTTAACCTTGACTGAGAATTCCTCCGGAAGAAAAACCTAGGCTAGAGAGCCAAACAAAGGGTAGCGCACCTTTCCCCAAGGATAGTGCAACACAAAAGACTGATCAGATAGTTCAAATCCTCGCCAATAGATAGTCCAAGCCAATACTGAAACTAACTGCTGTTGTAGCTGCACCTGCAGTCCTCCTCCACATGTGCACACCAAACTGGAGTTGCAGTGCACACAAAAATTGGGAACTGCAATTCTGAGAGATGCTACAAATGAGAACTGGCACCTTGTATTTATAATGGTTCTTCCAGTTTTGTTGGGGTCGAATTCTCCTTTTGGATAAGTGTCTGTTCAGTATATTATTATTATTTCTAGCCGACTTCTTCTCTTGGAGGCTAATAACCTAATACAAATTATCTTCTTGAGCCGACAAGGCTTCTAGGGTTATTAGCCAACTCATTAGGGTTTCTCTTGCTTCCCGGAGTCTTCTATTCTTGTCAGGTTCACACGTGGAGGTAAATACCTCACGCATCTACCATAATATTAACACTCCCTCCTAGCTGGAGAGGTATTTACAGGTAATGGACTTGAGCACAAAACATACCATTTACCCGGTAGCATCAATATAGTCATCTAGACTATTTCATGACTATATCATGAGCATCACCATCACCATCAGCTGCATCATCTCTCGAAACCATACTTCATTTGAGTAATTAGATATGATGTTGGATAAGTCACTCTCACCATAGAGTGATAAGAGGAGTAAAAGGATCTGAACTGTTTTCCGTCTGGAAAATCTCTGTTCATCATTCATCTGAATGATCATTATCTCCAATAAATTGTTGATAGTCTTCAAGGCAATTAGAACAAGAATAGAACACAACTGTGTCTATCCATAGTAGTACATAACTACAATCCAAGTAACACACATGTACTTTATCAACAACGTAATGGTTGCGAACAATGGAATATATCCATCACAACAATCCTCATCTACTATCATACAGTCTTCATAACAAACATCTGATAGCAATCTGCATAGAAACAATGTTATGATGTATACTGAATTATTTGGGCCAATCTTTCACTCACATCTATGAACTCTGAAGGAATATCTGCCTCACAAATAGTGGAACAAGTCCACCACAATAGTCTATATTTACTGTCTTCATAACAAACATTTGATAGCAACTTGCACAGAAACAATGTTATGATATAAATTGAATTATCTGGGCCAATCTTTCACTGACATCTGTGAGCTCTGAAAGAATATCTGCCCTCATCAACAATGGGCTATCTTCCCTATTCTTCACAAAGAAGGAAGAAGGATTATTTCTGATTTCTGAACCTGGACCATTTCTCACCCTGGGCCATTTTTCCTACCCTAATCAAAGTGCACCCTGGACATAATGTATAAACCCTAAGAAATGTTTGGACCATTCCCCACCCTGGGCCATTCCTCCTACACTAATTAAAGTGCACCTTAGAGAGAATGTATAAACCCTAAGGAATGACTGTCCCTAATTGCTGAGCCTGGACTATTCCCCACCCTGGGCCATTCCTCCTACACTTATCAAAGTACGCCCTGGAGGGAATGTATAACCCTAAGGAATAACTATTCGGACCATTTCCCACCCTGGGCCATTCCTCCTACACTAATCAAAGTGCACCCTGGAGAGAATGTATAACCCTAAGGAATGCTTGTCCTGCATCAACCTCCAAAATGGACCATTCTTCGAAACTGCTCACAACTGTGAACTTCAAAAGAATGACTACCCAGTGAGGCAGGCCATTCTACTTGACCACTACTCAGAGTGACTGCCAAGAAGAATGACTGTCCTAGACCACTCCCCATGTAGATCTGAACAATAGGGTATATCATAGTTGGAGAACTAGAACATATCCATGTGGCGCTTCTTCTGTCAGTATGAGATCTGATCTACTGAGCAATCATCTTGATGTTATAGGAAATCTTCACCATGCTTCTGCTGTGCACTGAAGGTTTTCCACCAAGTTGTCTTCTTCTTATCTGCATACATGAATCTCTTTCTGGTATGCCTCAAAGTTTTGAGATTTCTCTTCATATTCTCTTTATTCAGTTTCTCTAGAGAACATTCTTTGCATTTATCTGATGTAGAATTCCAACTCATGGCTGTTGCGGATGATATAATGACTCATGCAGTGATATGTCTGGTGTACTGGAACAAGTAATCATCATATTCTTCTCCCTCCATCTGGGAGAACCTCTGGTTCTGGATCTTTCAATGCTTTCATTCATAAGTTTTCCATACATTGTTCTTCATCATGACTTTCATTTCTTCTGTTTGATTTCTTTCATATCAGGCTGGTAATCTTGTGATTCTTGATACAATGACTGGTTTTTCTGGCTTCTCTTTCTTTCTTGGAATCTTCATTTTATTCTTCATGTTTTTCATTATCTCTTGGGTCCATGGAGTTTCTTGTAGATTTCATGTTCTAGAGATTCCACTTCTTCCTTTCATCATAGGATCACAGATCTGGATGGACAACCAAGAATTCTTTAAGGCTTCTGAGGAAGTCTTCTTCTGCGACTGAACTGAACACGTGTTGTATTTCATGACTACTACCATGGATATATACATTTCATCATATTCAATGGATCATAGGATTAGCTCCCTCCTAATCCTTGCTTCATGTAAGAGTACATATAATCGGCTCCCTTCGTCTGATAGAGTCCATACTTCCATCTACATCCTTATTGTCTTCTATAATATATAATTGGCTCTTCTGTCTGACAGAGTCCACGCTTCCGTCTTAGTTTTCGTCATAAGTCTTTCTTCAATTCCTCTTGATGTCTGACTTCTAAGTCTCTTCATGATTGATTTGACTTATCTTGTAGTAGCTTCCACATGATTTGTATTTCATCCTTTCATGTGTATTATCTAATGATATTCATTCTTATCTTGTTATTCTTCCATAGGTATAGTTCTTCTTGGAACACATTATCTTCCAAGAGATAGATATACAAGATACGTACAAAGACGATGCAACAAGATATGTACAGAGACGATGCAAACAAGATATGTATAAGGAATAAGAAGAGTGTTGTTACCTTTTTAGTAGAATAAGTCTCTTCCATCCTGCTTAGTCTTCTTTGTAGGTTCCTTTTCTTCGAAAACTGATGCTTCATGTTTCTCTTTCATTTTCTTTAGCTCGGGACACTGGTTCCTATAGTGACCGTACTTTTGACAGTTGAAGCACTGTATTTATAAAATATATTTTCTTTGTTTTGGCTTCCTTCTTGAATCAAACTTTCTTTTGTCCCTGAAGTTCTTGAATCTTGCTGTGAAGGCTTGATTATCGTACTTCTTTTGAGGTTTCTCTTTTTCATTGATCCTTGATTCTTCTTGAGCACAACAAGTCTAAAGTTCTTCAAATGTCGAGTACTCCTTCCTTGTGTTCATGATTGTGGAAAATGCATCCCATGTCTTGGGAAGACCATTGAGTACTATGTTCACCAATTCCTTTTCTGAGGTGATATCTTCAATATCTTGTATTTGATCTCTTAATTGGGAGATCCTTACAAAGTATGATGTTATGCTGTCATTGTCATTCATCTTCATGTTACGGAGTTCATTCTTCAGACTCATAACTTGTCCAATGTTTCTGAATGAGAAGAGATTTGTTAGAGTATTGTACATCTTCTTTGATGAGTCAAGATGAGAGATGCAGGGTATCAAGTGGTATTTTATGGAATCCACTATGATACTCATGGAATTGATGTCAACATCTTTGAACTTCTCCATAGCTGCAACGTTATGCAGTTCCTTCTCTTCTCCTTCTTCAAACTATGGCTTCACGATCTTTCCTTTCACAATATCCAATACTTTATTCTTAGCAAGGATGAGGTCAATCCTTGTCTTCCATGCTATGAAGTTAGAGGCTCCATCTAACTTGTTCTCAGACTTCATAGAGTTCGTCATGGCTGCTTGACTTGGTTAAACCCTAGATTTGACTAGAAATCCAAACTTCACGTCTTGGCCTTCTGAGAGTACCAAGAGATGCACTAGGCTAGGGCACACTGATCTATCTGGTGATTAGGTCAATATCTTCACTTAAGGTGCCTCGACAAGAGGTTTAGGGTTTCTACAACTGCTTCTACTAGTAACCCTAGCTGCAGTGCTTTTGGAAACTGCTCCTGCTAGTAACCCTAGTGGCAATTCCTCATTGAGCTCAATGTCTAGCGTCTATGTTTCCTTCCAGTGTTTTAGGCTTACTGAGGGGGTGTGGGCCCATAACATGTTAGAATATAGAAGATGGTGTGCTCGTTTTACCATTGACGATACCCTCGTCACCCAACTGTAGGCCGAAGCCTCCCTCCAAGCACCTTAACCTTGACTAAGAATTCCACCGGAAGAAAACCCTAGGCTAGATAGCCAAACAAAGGGTAGCACACCTTTCCCCAAGTATAGAGCAACACAAAAGACTGATCAGATAGTCCAAACCCTCGCCAATAGATAGTCCAATCCAATACTGAAACTAGCTGTTGTTGCAGCTGCACCTGCAGTCCTCCTCCACATGTGCACACCAAACTGGAGCTGCAGTGCACACCAAAACTGGGAACTGCAATTCTGAGAGATGCTACAAATGAGAACTGGTGCCTTGTATTTATAGTGGTTCTGCCAGTTTTGCTGGGGCCGACTTCTCCTTCTGGATAAGTGTCTATTCAGTATATTATTATTATTTATGGTCGACTTCTTCTCTTGGAGGCTAATAACCTAATATAAATTATCTTCTTGAGCTGACAAGTCTTCTAGGGTTATTATCCAACTCATTAGGGTTTCTCTTGCTTCCCAGAGTTTTCTATTCTCGTCAGGTTCACACGTCGAAGTAAATACCTCTCGCAGCTACCATAATATTAACATGCATCACCCCCAAAAACAGGAGTGTTTTCGGTCGAATATTTCATTGACATGACCGTTGGTTGAACAAGATGCAAGACAACAAGGTCAAGAGATGCATCACCCCCGAACATAGGAGAGGTGTTAGTCTAATATTGCATCAACAAGACCACTGGTTTAATGGGATGTGAGACAACAATGTCAAAGGATGCATCAATCCCTAAAGAAAAAGGGGTGTCATCCGAAGATTGCATCGGCATGATTGTTGTATCAACCAAAGAAGGAACAGAGTGTGAGGAAACCATAGATGAATCAGAACTTGAAGGGCCCTCAAGTGAGAACCATGCTTCTGGTATACCGACAATAGATGGACACAAACGCGTAAGGTGATTTCCGTTGCAAGTCCTATAAAGGAATTCGGCCTTATGTTTGAAACATATAGGCTTCTCAATCATATGAATGCCCCCAGCATGACTTGCAGTGGTTGGTGACATGCTCCTAGCATTACTTGTAGAGGCTAGTAGCATATCTCCAACATGACTTGCAGAGGTTGGTGATGAATCCCCAACATGACTAGCAGAGGTTGGTGATATATGTGTAGTGTGATTAGCAGTGACTAGACTTGTGCCCTCAACATGACTTGCAATGGCTGGTCGCAGGTCTTCAACATGAATTGTAGAGGTTGTCGACCAATCTCCAATGTGACTAGCAGAGGTTGGTGATGGAGCTCTAGTATGATTGGTAGTGATTAGACTTGTGCCCCCATCATGACTTGCAGTGGCTGGTTTCAGGTCTTCAACATGACTTACATAGGTTTTCGACCAATCTCCAACATGACTAGTAGAGGTTGGTGATATAATTCGAGTATGACACACAATGACTAGACTTGTGGCGGTGGTGAGTTGCGGCATTTGAGACCAAGGTCCATGGGAAGATTGGTTTTGATAAATTGCAGGCCAAGAAGGGTTCTGGTATACACCATGGCCCTGCTCAGCAGGATAGTATCCTCCACCATACTAACTCATGACCAGTTGTAAGGGCATCATCACCGAGGAAGCCACTTGCGAAGAGAAAGAAACATGACAAGGGTTACTCATGTGAGGATATATGTTTCCCCCAGATGAAGAAAATTCATGAAGGGGGTTGCCCATACTATAAGAATGATTCCCTCTGGATGAAACAATAGAGGACAAACAAAGGTCCACCATGGGAAAAACGTTCATAGGAACCGACATAGCGGAAGAAGGATAGGTGGGCGGAGTGTAATAAGTAGAATGACCACCCATTTGAGCACTTTCTCCTTGAAAAGTGGATTCATAGGAAGGAATATTCCAACCTCCTACAGTAAGAGTGGTTTGAGGGATATGAATCCCGCCAAACAAGAAGGGAGAATAAGGAGGCATCATGCCCCCAGACCCATAACTAGGATTCTCAGAGGATGGCAAGTGCGAAGACATGTCTTGCATACCATGAGAAAAATTATTAGAGACCCAAGGCATTGACTGAGTGTCATAATTCTGCATACCATAATGCAAAGCAGAAGGATTCATCCCCATGAAATGAGTGAACATCATGGGGGGGGGGGGTAGCATTAAATGAGGGAGCCAAAGGAACTCCACTATTCATGATAACAAAGACTCAACACAAAATCCTAATGTCAACTAATAATCAAAGATCACACCAAAAATCAAATAACCAATATGCATACAAACGGGGTAAAGTGGTTGAGTGGCCTCCCTCCCTAAAGAAGTTATGTCTCGCCCAAGAGGGGCATGAGACTCCCTGCTAAAGATCGAAGGTAACAAAATTAGTTATAAGGGCTCTCGTGGGATTAACAACTAGTCGGTCAGACCCCCCCTGAGAGGTAATCCTCCATAAAGGTTGTGTGTTGTCTGACCCTTATCTGACCCAGGGTACTTGCAGAATAACCCCTGCAAGTAACCTATGAGATACCTAAGTCAAGCAACTAATAAATCATTGTATAATCGATGCACAGGCAAGCAGTCGTAAGTTCGGACCATCGTATGGGCAGGGTATCAAAGCCCGAAACCTTGAAAGCATCGCCTTTCATGGAGTTAAGGGCACTAAAAAGATCCCCATATACGAATAGATTCACAGAAATATCTCTGAAGCTAGGAAGGTATTAGGGGGATATCCCTTCAACCAACTTCATGCGACCTTGTGATTAACTCCGGTGTGAGCAAAGCCTCCTGATATTACCAATTATACAATGGACTTCTCAACTCCCTTTCTCAGACACATATGTTGATTTAATTGCCTTGGATAAGTTTACTCAAAAAATCCTATTCCAAGGCACTAAATCCTAGACTAGTTTGTGCACCCTAGAAAATAAAATCGTGACTAATCAATTTTAAATTAAAGCATAAATTTTATTGGTCGTGATTACTCAAAAATGTATGGTAGTGAAACTCATGATGTTATGACTCTGCAAAAAAAGTAAATATGAATATAATGCAAAGTCCTAACTTTAACTTTTCAATGAATGATATGCTTCTAAAAACAATGCAATTTTCAATTTCAACTCTGCAATTATGAAGTAAAAATGCAATCTTTCACTAAATGCACTAAGCTAATGATAAGGACTCAAAAGACAAAAATTCCAAGCAATGCACAATGCATATTTTTTTGTATTTTCAATATACTAAAAAATAAAATGCATGGACTGATAAACAACCTGATATATAAATTCTACTATGTATAAAAAGAAATAACCCAAGCAGAATACCAAGCAACAAAGCACCCAACCAAAAGTACAAGGACAATCAAAATGAAAAGATGAGAAAGACTCTGCCCAAAAATTCAACTCTAGACAGGCTTCCTGTCATCCCAGAGATGCTTAATAGGCACTACAGAGACCCAGAGTGAACATAAACTGTCAAGCAGTGATGCGACAAGAAACAAAAAGGAAAGAGAGTAATGTAAGGAGAAAAAGTGCTTCAAACCCTTAGAAAGAATATCATCCCCAATACGTTTTCCAATTCTGTTACGAGGGAAAAACTCTCTATGGCTAGGGTAAACCACAACAGGTGGATATGACTGTAGAAATCAACTCTATCCCAAAAACATGCTATATAAACCAATGTGCAAGAGAGATAAGAAAGAGGCCTACCTTGTCTAGATGTTTGATGATGTCCATCGTTGAGCACTTTGACCCAAAGCTTTATACCTGCAACTAGTTCTCAATAAACAAACAAAGTAGGAATATAGTGATAATATAAAAGGTTAACAAATTAGATAGCATAATCCATTAATAAACATAACAAATACGCCCATGGATAATAACTCAGATATTTGCATGATTTCAATTGGACGAGAAAGGAGTATTTCTATTAATAAATGATCAACAATAGTGAAAACATTACAGACTTCTGTGTCGGCATGGTTCAGAACCAAGAAACTAAGTTCCTTCTAGCTAGGCCTCCACCACTTCAATACTCCACCAAAGGCAAGCTCATAGAAGGGAGACAATGAGGTTCTCCATCAATAAGGGAAGAGCTTGGGTGCTGAAAATTGTATTTAGACTTAAAGGACAAAGGGATGCAGAGTCAAAATGAAGTAGTAATCTCTCCAGAGTAACTTTGCTCTCAAAGTTGAATTCTTTCTCCTCTTTTCCATATCTCAGAATTGGCCCATTTATAGCCATGAAATGGAACTGAAGGGTCGAGTCGGAACGTTTCCAGTATATGGAAGGCCAAGGATCAGAGATCTCCTATTGTGACATGGAAACCCAACATTTAATTTTCATTTTTTGGCACAAATCCCAATGTACACGGGCTATAGAGGAGCAACCTGTGTATACACATGCTGTATAGTAGGCAAGGTGTGTACATGTGGAAAAATTTGTATTTTTCTCTTTGGATTTATCAAACATGGATGCTAATTCTGCATAGGGAAATGGAAAAAGTCCCTCTGTACAAGATTGCATAAGGTGAGGCAAATCTTTCTATAACAATAGAAGAGCATGGGGAACATCATCTGCATAACCATCCAGAAAGTAAGTCAAAACAACTTTAGAAACATATGATAAAAGGGAAAGGGAAAGTTGGGAATTCTCCTTAAAGACAAGAATAAGTCTCTTTGAATTTATTCGAATAAGACAACAAAGATAGAGGTTGATGTCCATGGTTTCATACTCAGGTTCCCTTTTTTTTTTTT
>JZKD02S0812155.1:504012-533351 GCA_000966675.3 Picea glauca | reverse complement strand
TAAGAAAAGCCTTGGTTAAAATAACTGAAACATATCAACAATAAGATGGTGATGCAATTATGCCACCTCTAGCCCAGTAGCATCCTATTAAAGATACATCAACAAGTAGATAATAAGATCTTCCATCATATAAGTCAATTAGTCACTTTGTTTTTCTCTCACCTCTTTTTATTCCTCAATAAGTAGTCATTTCTCCTTTATTCCTTCAAACTTTGTGAAAACCAAAGGCCGATTATTGGCCCTTGACCAAGTTTTGGAGAATTTGGTCATATTTGACCACTTTTTGGGACTTCGACAGGCTAGTCGAAGATGAAGCACCCAGGCGAAGCAGAGATCGCGGGATCTCTCCCCCCTTTACGAGATTTTTGGGTTTAGGGTTTATGTGACGGGTATGGGATGTTGGCCCATGGGTCTTACCCATGTTTAGGCCCCATTTGTAATGTATAAATAGATATCTAGGCGATGTAAGAACTACTAGATCTGGTAGAATTGGCTTAGTGTGGATCTAGAGGCTTTGTGCATACTGTGTGATAATACTTGCAGAACTAAGTGCAAGTGATTGTAAGAGGCTTTGTATCCAGACTGTACTATGTAAGAAGGCTTTGTGTTGTGACCTAACTCAAGGAAGGAGGATCTAGCGAGGTGCACATAGATCTCCTGTCCTATGCGGAGTAGGATTTGTGGCTATGTGCATGTAAGAAGATTGGAAGAAGATAATATAGAAGAAGAAGAGTTGGTGGACGCAGCCCCACACTGGGGTGAACCACGTATATCCTATGTTATGGTTTCTTTGTGCTGTATTTCTTGTATTTTCTTAGTGCTTTAACTTTTATGTATGTTAGATGCATTTGATATAGTAGCTTAGTTCTTATGATGTGAATGAATGTTATATTTTCTTTAATGCCATGTGTTGAATGGATAAATGTGTTAGATCTGGGTGAATATTGCGTTGTTCTATAATTAGGGTTTTGAACTACGATGTGAATAAGGGTAAAAGCTAATGAATGTTAATTGCTAAGTGCTTTGTTAAGCATTGTGATCATAGATCTGTGTCCTAGCTAGGATATAGACACTTGAGTCCTACAACCACCCCTGCCTCTACCTAGGGTGAGACTTCACCTGCTTCACAGGTGTTGTCGAAAGGGCCATTAGTTAGGGTTTTTTTGGTGTGCTATTGAAGTGTTGAACCCTGGTTCTGCCTCTGTGCCAACAAATGGTTCCATTGTTGGGACCTAAAACTGTGATTGTTGGGAACTGAGGAAAAGAGAAAGATCTGTTTGTAGATTTGCTGCTATGGTGCGCAGTATTCTACTTGACTTGCGAAGCTTTGTGCTAAGAAGATAAGTCTGATCTAAAGAAAAGAGGTAAGATATTAAAGATTGGTTCTCTGATAAAGGTAAGATAAGTAAAAATGTTTGTTTCAAAAGAATGGATCTAGGTATGGTTGATAGATTTTGTCCTAGTCTGAAAAATAGGGCACAACTCGAAGAAAGAAGATATGGTATGAATAGATCTCATAGAAATAGTGAAAGATATGTTATTCCTATGCATAGAAAGAATTGTTGGGCTAACAAGTGGATGTAGGATCCTAGAAAGAATTTTTTGCAAGTCCATCACTGTGATCCTAGTGTGCAGTACAGGAAAGGTTGGGGATCGTTTAAGAGAAAGAGAGGATTGACTCTTTGTTACACTTGCAAACAATCAGGACATCTTTCTAAGGAATGCCCTGGTAGAGGTCCTATTTGCCTTTGTTGTAAATCTATTGGACATCAAGTTTTGGATTTCCCTCGAATGATTGATAAAGTTGAAAAGATGAACATGAGACAAGAAAACCCTGAGGAAGGTCAAGAGACTAAGAATATGCTAAAGAACCAAAAATAATCAGAGGCTATACTATTACAGATGAAAGAAACACTGAATGATCACAGAGACATCAATCTACCAGAGATCTTAAAAGGGAAGGAGTGCATAGAAACAAGAATATGAGACTTTGACATAGACTGTGTTCTGGATGAGGAAACACAGGTGAATACCATGACATAAAATACTTGGGAAATTTTGGGAAAGCCTGCTATGGTTCCTTCATTGGGAGAAATAGGATTATTTAAAGGAAAGCTGATAACCTTATGTGGAAGACTTACCCATATACCTATGAGTGCTCATGGAACTTCGACAGAAAAATAATTCAAGTTCATTAAGTTTGTTGAGAACAATGCCCCCTTTTCACTTTTTCTAGGAAGGACCTGGACTGAGAAAGATCAGATATGAAGGAAAGAAGAAGAGGAAGATCTAGAACAAAAAAATAAAGAATTAAGAAATTTCATGGCTAGGAGAATAGCACACTTAATAGAAAAACAAGAGGACAAGTCGAAACAACTGAGGGTCAGAGACCTAGATGTCAAAGTTGAAAGAATGCAAGAAGACTTAAAGAACCTATCCATGTAGGAGAGTAGAGCACCTACTCTAGAAACAATAAGAGAATAAGTATTATCCTCGAACCTTGTGAAAGATCCTCAATAGTGTGAAGTTACTATGCCGAGAGGAGATAAGAAATAGAATGTAAAGATGAATCCAGAGATGCAGATCATAGGAAAGAAAGCTATAAAGATCAATAAGAAGAAAGCAAAGCTAGAAAAATTGCAAGAGGTTCCAGAGAGGATTTCAAAGAAGGAAGGCTTGCAGAACTTGAACCTTTCCAGAATAGCATAACAACGCAGATTGACACTTCACCACGACAAAGAAATATGACTGTTGGAGGTGTCTCGACTGTTAGAATGACGCTCCAGAATGGCTAGAAACATAGTTATTGCCAGAACGTTCACCATTGGACTGTTGGGACCGCACCATAACAAATGAAATTGCATTGATTGAGGTGTTCCTACCCATTGGAGGAGTCCGCTACGATGTTATCTATTTTACCCATCGAATGTTTTACTGTGGACATTTTTTCCAATTGTGATTATCTGAGCTCATAGAGAACTAATCGCTTTCACACAATTCTTATTGTGACCTCGCCATCCGTTATGCTACCTTGATTATTTGTTCATCGACACGAGATATTTGATATTGAGTGTGTATGTTGGGTGACCTTAGTGCAGTAGAGAAATCCGTCGAAGATATTCTCATAGACCTCATGGTTGAGAATTTCATGTCCATAGTCATTCAAGAATCATCAACGAGAGGAGTGCAATCATCCCCATCGACTACACGTAGATCTGGGCCATCCTGAATTGCGACAGAGAAGAGAATCAAGCATCGTGATGACCTGGAAAACACGAAGCTCATCCCGTCAATCCTTCCTGACTATATCACGCCTCTGGTTGGTGTGGTTAGTCATGACAATGTCCAGAGGGACTTCGACTATACACTGATCACTGCATACCTCTCGAATGGGATACGCGCAGTTGGATCACAGTTAGGATAGATTATGATGTTGAAGATTAGTGATTACAACTTAGGAGACCGCAAAAACTATGGAATTCTTGCACCACACAAATATTTGACCAAGAAAATGGGGAAGAATTCGAATATAATCCCCCAGCCGTGGACTATGGACATCTCGAGGTCCATGATCCTCAATGTGATGAAGTTACCACACTTCTGCAGACATCATGAGGTTAACGTGTGCATTAAAATCCTAATGTCATGCTACCATGGTTGTTACCTGTGGTTGGATAGGTGCATCACTGTAGATCTGACGATGATCCACCGGATCATCGGATTGAGAATGCAAGGACCAGACCCACATGAGTTTTACCCAGGGAAGGCTACAGATCACACCCCGACGCAGTGAATTAAAGACACATATGGTGATGTGGAGAAAGGGAAGTGGGGCTACAAGGTAGCCTCCATCCATAATGGCGCAGTGTGCCTAGCCTTCCAGTTGATCACTGGTAAAATCGTTAGGAAGAACATGCCAACCCAGGTCACGGGGTTTGTCGTCAACCTCGCAAGAAAATGCATTGAAGGGATGCAAATGAACTGGGCGAGATACATCATCAACCAGTTAGATAAAGACTATCGCGAAGCTTAGGATGATTTCTACGAGTTCCATTTCAGTTGGTTGCTGATTCTCATTGCCTTCATTACTTGGGAGATGTCGGAAGGTGCGACCTTCCTTGAAATTGAGTCGTCTGAACCACTAGCTGCGAAGTTCACTATGTTATGGTATTCGAGTGACATGGCAAAGAAATGGAAGTAAAATGCAGTGTTCCACACCTATTATCTACAGCTGAAGAGGGCCATTGAATCCTTCCCTCGCATGACACCGAACACCCTTCATAGGTTCAGGCCAATAGCAAGTTCCGCGCAGACAGGCACTTCATCTATATCACTTTGCGCTGAGATGAACACAAAGAAGAGCTCCATTCCTATTACAAAGTCACCGAGGAAGATATGGAGGAAATCACCAAGGAGTGGCCTACAAAATTCCTCATACTAGTAGAACAGACAAAACTCTCTGACCTCGACCTCATTGGAAGTCCTGTAGTCACTCGTGAAGAGTATGATGGGCCTAGCAACAACAAGAAGAAAAAGAAGGAAGAGGTATAGGAACTTAACAATGCATCAAAGGAAACTACACAAGATTCACCAGGAGAGGGAGAAGGTGACAAAGTAGACAAAGAAGAGGATGAAGGGGAAGAAGACAAGAAGAAATAGGGTGAAGTAACACTGCCTAAATATCCCTTGACAAAGACAAAGACATCCAAGAAAAGAAAGGTTTCTCCAAAGAAACCATCAGTGCAGAAGAAGTCACGAGCCACTAAAACTCTATTTCAGACTGTACTCACAGTGGATGAAATTGAACTTATCATCGTAGCTGTATCAGATATCTCGGAGGACATTTTGCAACGAAGCGAAGCCAGACAAGAGACAATGTTTGACAAGATCGAAGTAGAGCTCAAAGGGGTACAACAGGCTCTCTATTTGAGCTGCCCAGTGTCTACTGCACCACCATTAGAAGGAACAGAGTTGGGAGATGAACCTGCCCAGCTACACAGAATAGAAGATGTGACAGAGGCTTGCCTTCGTCGAGCCCAGGAACAGGCCACAGAGGCATTGAAGAAAGCAAAGGAGCAAGCCCTAGAGCAACGTCGGGTTGCACAACAAGAGAAAGATGACCTCCAAGTGAAGTTTGAAGAGGACAGAGCACATATCCAAAGGTAAAAAGGACAACTACTCATGGATCAGATGAGAGTCAAGGAGGCAGTCACCAGAGAAATTCTCTCTTTGTCGGGCCTCGCACAGATAAAATAAGACATAGTGGAGAATCAAGTGGAAAAGCTCTCTGAAGCTATTCAACATCGTCAAGTGAGAATCACAGAACTGGAATTGCAAGCAGTGCCAAGAACTCCGTAGGAAGTGCGAGATCAGAGGGAAGAAATTTCTTGGAGCATAGTCAAGTGAATCAAGGCATTGGCCTTAGAATGGAAAAAGGTCAATAGTCTAAGTGCGCATACCTATGAGAGCCTTGCAAAGGACCCAAAACTAAGGACATTGGAGTCACAACTCTAGGATGCAAAGAAACAAGCAATGACAATACAAGCACAATTGAAGCCATTGTCACTAGTCGAGAGGATGAAAAGTTCACAAGAACAATGGGCATTTCAACATCAGGTCCATCCCATTCAGAGTAAAGTCATGGAAGTGACCTAGAGGCTACAACCAGTGTAGGATGAAGCTGGCACACTTTTTGAGGAGATTGAGGGACAAGGTGCACAACGAGAACAAGTGGTAACCAAGGTGGAACAACGATTGGAAGGACCGGTGACCGAGAAAGTTATTCAGGAGTTTTTCGAGAAGGAGGCTCTAGTGAGGCAGCAGTTCGAAGTAGCTCAAGCCAAGCTCAATGCCTTTGAAGCAGAGTTGCCCAGATCAGAGTGACTCGGGGTGAGTCACAGGTGAGTGTTGGGGGCTTGTTGGCCCTTAACCAAGTTTTGGAGACTTTGGTCATATTTGACCACTTTTTGGGACTTCGACAGGCTGGTTGAAGATGAAGCACCCAAGCGAAGAGGAGATCGCGGGATCTTGCCCCCACTTTACAGGATTTTTGGGTTTAGGGTTTATGTAACGGGTATGGGATGTTGGCCCATGGGTCTTACCCATGTTTAGGCCCCATTTGTAATGTATAAATAGATATCTAGGCGATGTAAGAACTACTAGATATGGTAGAATCAACTTAGTGCAGATCTAAAGGCTTTGTGCATACTGTGTGATAAGACTTGCAAAGCTAAGTGAAAGTGATTATAAGAGGATTTGTATGCAAACTGTACTGTGTAAGAAGGATTTTTGCTTTGACCTAACTCGGGGAAGGAGGATTTGGCGAGGTGCACGTAGATCTCCTGTCCTATGTGGAGTAGGATTTGTGGCTTTGTGCATGAAAGAAGATTGGAAGAAGATAATAAAAAAGAAGAAGAGTTGATGGACATAGCCCCACACTGGAGTGAACCACGTATATCCTATGTTATGGTTGCTTTGTGCTGTATTTATTGTATTTTCTTAATGCTGCAACTTTTATGTATGTTAGATATGTGTGATATAGTAGCTTAGTGCTTATGATGTGAATGAATGTTAGATCTGCTTTAATGCTATGTGTTTAACGGATAATTGTGTTATATCTAGGTGAATATTGCATTGTTTTGTAATTAGGGTTTTGATCTGCGATGTGAATAAAGGTAAAAGCTAACGAATTTTAATTGCTAAGTGCTATGTTAAGCATTGTGATCACAGATATGTGTCCCAACTAGGTTGTAGACACTTGAGTCCTACAAAAACCCCTTCCTATACCTCGTGTGAGACTTCAACTACTTCACAGGTGTTGCCAAAAGGGATGGTAGTTAGGGTTTTGTTGGTGCATTGTTGAAGCGTTGAACCCTGGTTCTGCCCCTATGCCAACACCGACCTTTTTTCCTTCCATGTCTTTCTTTTATTTCATGGTCCGTGAGAGCCAAATTCCAATCCTCTTTGAAGGGAAAATGCTATTTAATTTTCTGTATGAAATCTACAAACATTATTATTTTTTAAAAGACATCTATTATTTTTGAGGTTCCCAGAGAACTACTCGGGACATTACATTAGTGATTTCTCAAAATTTCAATTTTAACCATGAGATTTCAAATGTGTCTCTATCAAAATATTTTTGGATCTTAATGCAATTATCATTTAAATTTCTCTACAATATGTGGTCCTTGTATTCTTTCATTTTTCTAAATAATGTGTCTTACTTTACTAAATACTATGATGGTATTGTCATTGTGTGAAACTATTTACTCTCTTGGTTTATAATCTTGTGTTATAGTGTGAATATTTACTTTTCTGGGATATGCCTAGTCCTTTCTCAGGTATTCTCTGCATGTGACAAGAATAATTTTGGTCCTCTCACATTCCCTCTTTATATCCTTGTATATAATTTAAACATAGAGGAGTACTACCGCTCTAAAAGTGCAGAGAGATTTATCCTTGTGATGTTGTCTTAAAATACCTTTAAACAATCTTTCATATCAATATTTTTGGCGACCATTCTGGGGGAAATAAAAAAGGATGGTTTCATAGACCATAAATTTGAATGACTCAACCAGAGGCCAACCAACCCCAAATACAAGTTGGACTTAGAGATCAAGGAAGTATTCTGCACCAGTTGTACGACCTAGTCATAACAACAACAATAAGTCATGAATAACTTGAAAGAACGTGGGAATCTATGATACCCCACGACTTGAACTTTTGATTATTATTACTATTATTATTTTTATTTAGAATTTTAATTAATCTTCCAAAAGACAATTTGCCCGATTGACCAAATCTGAATTGTAAAACCTTATTATTTTATGAAAATAAACACATGTGGAAAGAGGGGCACAGGTTGAAGAAACTATTAAAGAGTGTATAATCCCGCTCTTGCGCACTAAGCGAACTTATTCTTTGAGGACACTTGCTCGCAAGTGATCCAAATTTTATGCTATTAAAACATTGATTTTGATTATGAGGCATTATGGGTTGGTGACATGTTGTTTTACTGCATTGACATAGACAAGTGCTATTGAATTAGTTTTACTGAGTGTGTAGGATTTTGGACCTCAAGGATGCAGAGGAATTGATGGAACCCCTCTGACTCTGGATCGAGTCGGGGAGTGTAACATTGGGGTTTGATGGTTTGATTGTGATATTAGTGCATCTGATTAGATGATATGATTATGGATATATTTCTGACATGATTCGTTGATGATGCAGGCTGACGATAGCTTGCCGACCAGAATCACATGTGGAGTAGAGGGGTCACGCACGACTACTAGAGATGTTGAGGGAGAAGTGTGGACAAAAACCCTGCCACAGCCTACTAGCACTCTCGCCGTGGCTCGAACTGTAGGTTAACATTTACCTAGTTTGAGAGGAGCCACGATGCCATGAGGGCAGACTACGAGAGTCACTCACGATGATTTTAAGGGGCGCGCTATAAAGTGGGGGCCTTATTCCTTAGAGGCCCTTAGTCTCTCACAAGTTCACTTGGTGGAGTATTGACTATAGGGTTTTTTGATGTCTACCAAGTCAGTCAAGAGGTGAGTGGTACCCTTGGAGCACGTGGTGTGTCCTGAAGGGCACATTGCACAAGAAAAATGGAAAGAGGCGAGTGGCACCCTTGGAGCACATAGTGCGTCTGGAAGGGCACGTCGCGCAAGGGAAAGAAATTGAGGCGAGTGGCACCCTTGGAGCACCTAGTGCGTCTTGAAGGGCATGTCGCGTTGTTGATGATAAATGAATGAACCTAGATGGACTTAGGACGAATAACGTGTTAATAATTTTTAAAAACAAATTCCCTATAAAATTTCGCCCAACACAAAAATTTAAGGTCAAGGTCTAAATTATGCTAGTGGTAAAATTTTATCTATCTATCTATCTATCTATCTATATATATAAAATAAAAAAAATAATCTTAATAATCTTCCTTAAATCTTGTAACAAGAAGGGAGTAAGCAATTTAATTGATTCATAAAAATATGTTACAATAAAATTTAAAAAGGGAAATAATTGTTTTATTATTTTATGATAATTTAAAATTTATTAATTAAAAAGGGAAAAGGGTTAATTTCTACACCTGCAAATTTGAGTTCTAAATGAAAAGGGGAAAGAGGGAAATCTATAATATTTAGGAAACTAGGAAAAGAGGGAAACATAAAAAGAAAAGGGAAACAGAAGGGAAAAACAAAAAGTCAAACTTAGTAAGGTATCTAATATTTAAGAGCTTTCTAATTTTTAAACTAAACTAGCAAATTAATAATGGGGAAAGTCATTAAAACCTGTAAGGGATTTTGGAGACACCTAGGAGTGACTCTAGGTGGGTGAGGGAAATAGGGGTTATTAATTAATTAAAGAAATTAATTTATGGAGGAATGAAGGGGATGGGTGACACTTGTATGGGGAGGATTTTTAGGATTTAATTATTAAACATTAAATTAAATGGGATTTTGGGAAGGTAAAGGACTTGGAAACTCTATATAATGGAGGGAGGATAAGGATGAAGGATCGGTTCTGTTTGCATAACGTTACACTGCAGAAATCTATACTTGACTGACTTAGCTTGTGGGATTTGAGATACCCAGCTCGGTGAGGAGTGGTAGCTCGGCCTTGCGAGGTGAGTTGGGAGCTAGCTGAATCTCTGGACAGTGTGTGTGGCCCCTTTGTGGCTCGGGGGCTAAGGGGGAAGAAGAGTACCCCTAGCATTGGCTGGGAGGTATCAGCGAAGTCTCATCGGTCGGCAAGCGGGAGTTGCATGGAGCGTGCGGGACATCAACTCAGAGCGAGCGATTGGGGAATGGTACACCTTCTTTTATTTTTGTGTGGTAGAATGTTAGTATGAATTATGTTTATAGTTATGTATGCTTAATCAAGTAACAAATATGTTAGTCTTAGTGTTCTAGTTGATGACTGAAATTTCCCATAGCCTTAGCTGGTTGATTGATTGATTTCCCTTGGCCTTTTATTCTTGGCATGTCTTGACTGTCCCGTGGTTTTTTTTAAATGTGATTGATTGCGATCCATTTTGCCTTCGTCCTCATCTCATCAGTCTATGCCTGAGCAGTCGGCCAGGAGCATGATCTACGGTCATTGCTTTGGTGTTAATAGACCTATGGATCTCAACGCTCTGCTTTTCTGTGCATGGATGATGAGTGAAGGGCGTTCCTATCAGTCGTCTACCTCTGTTGTTGCCCTTGGATGATTGTTTTGACTTGTGCCATCTAGCAAAGACCTTTGCGCATGATTTCCTTGCATCCTTGCCAGTTTATCTCTGTGTTGGTTTTGTTCTCCGTACCTTAAGGGGTTAACCTTGGTTCCTTGCACTCTCTTACTGTTCTTCGTGTTTTCATATTCTTGACTACGTTTATGCTTTGTTGGGTAAATTTTACCTTGTATTGTATATTGATGGTGGTGCTCTTCTTGGACTTCTGCGACCGATCCATTTCTATTTTTATGGACTCCGGGACTGCTAATTTTGATAGATAAAGAAACAATCCTCAACCTGTAACCATATCCTAAGCAATCCTATGTTGACGACGATTTTCCTTTACGCATGCTCTAATTTGACAGGTCGGATTTTGGATTTAGATGGAATTTGGTCGATGGGACCCCAACACATGGTTTTACACAGATTTTGTTCCGATTTTTTCTTTTACTATCACGGATTTTTAATTCTACATTGTTGCCATGGTTACATCTCCACGATTTTATTACACCGGTTTTATTCCCATGACCTAGACTGTCACATGGATTTCTTTCTTTACTGTTACCATAGGTTTTATCCCCACGAATTGGACTGTCACATGGATTCTAATTATTTACTGTTACCACGACTTGACTACCCACGATTTTTCTCCAGAAAGTTTGCCAGAGTGGTTGTTTAAAACACCCATGATTTTTCTCTAGAACGTTGCCAGAGTGGCTGTTAAAACGCCCATGATTTTTGCTCCAAAACATTTTCCTGAGTGGTTGTTTAAATGCCCATGATTTTTTCTTAAAAATGTTTGTGGAGTGGCTGTTGAATTCACCCATGTTTTTCACCATTTAATTCATAACCTAACTTGCTAGAATGACCATGGTTGATATTTAAAAATTGACTAAGTTGTTGTTGAATTCGCCCACGTTTTTAGCCTTTTAATTCATAAAATGACTTGTTGGACTGACCATGTTTTACCTTTTAAATTTAGAGTAGTTTTACCATTGAATGGGCATGATTTGCCACCAATTGTGTATTGTGTTTTTTCTATTATTGCTACAACGTTGTCTTGGGTCCATTGATTGCCTGGCCACAATGAATAAAATGGTTAACAGATAGGTAAATGCCTTGTTAATGTAAGATTCATTGTTAGGTAATTGTCATATTAATTTCCAGAACAATTGTTACATCAATGTAAATGGTCAGCAGGTTCATTCTTTTGATTAAATGCCACAACGAGATAAATGTTAACTAACACCTTAAATGCCTAGTTATTGCTATATTACTTGTGATGACAATAGTCATGTAAACTACCTTGTTATTGCTATATCAAATGTTATGTTAATGGTCATGTAATTGCCTGGTTATTTCTATATTAATTGTTAAGTAACTGCTATGTTAATTTCCTCACTAAATTGCTCCAACACTGCTAATAGTTAGTAGTTTCCTTCTAATTTTAATAGACAACTAGTATTGTTAGTTCGGTCAATATAACTAGACTACATGCTGAGATTTAACTGTTCATCAGTGTTATTAATATTGTTAATTCTAAATTAATATTGTTAATATTGTCATTTAAGTTAATGGCTAGTCGGATGGAGATTTGGATTATTATAGCATGGTCCATTTAGGTTGTAATAATGATTAAATTTAGATTGGTGAGTACGGACTAGATTGCCAATTTTAGACTTTCTTATAATTGAGGTTAGTTGTATTTATAATTATGGTACTAGTAATGATTACTTAGACTTGCTAGATGGATTGTATTAACATTAAATTAGCGGGTGCATTAATGATTAATTGCAATTGATGTGCCCATTCAGATTGGAACCCTTGTTAAAATAGATTGTAATCATTGACTAGTTTAGACTGGGTGATTGGTTGGGTCATGGATGATGTCAGATATTGTCTTGCGTCATCCCTGGTCTTCATCCTTTGACGCTTCGTCGACCTGTTGTTAGGGTATGGGTGTGGTTTTCCTCTCAGTATTCGGTTTCTAGCACATTGGTTTTATCTAGATTCCTTGGTCTAGATAGGATGCGTTGCATCAAGTTTATTGATGCATCTATCACCTGGGAATGACATGATTCCTTATGAGGGGATCATGGCCTGCCCTGGGGGATAGCGACGAACGAGATCTTGGTCGGAGTAGGTGCTTTTGTGTGAGTGTTGTCGAGCACTCAAGTTGCTCTTGGTGCAAAGGTCGAACGCCTTAAGGCATTAGGTCCACACGCCTTGAGGTTTTAAGTCCTTGTTCATCTAGGTCGTGATGTCGGGATGGGGATGCTTTCCCTTAGCTTGTAGGCATGGTCGTGTTGCGTCGGGCGGGTAGTCGTCCTCCTTGTTTTTCTGCGCATGTTTGTCAGTTGTCTTTGTGCTTGTGTGTGGTGTCATAGTAAACTGTTGCCTGGAATGCGTGCTTGCGTTCATCATCAATGGTGTGGTTAAACTGTTGTCGTCATCACCTTCTTTCATTTTAACTCTTGAAAACATAAAAAAAATAAAAAATAAAAATAATAATTTCTTTGCTTGTTGTTGTAACGATGGGGTCGTTACATATGGTATCAGAGCGGGTTCAACCCGCGACTTGGGATCACTACGACTTTCGTTGAGTGGGTATTTGATTACAATGTTGCTAATTTAGTTGATTTTTATTCATGCAGGTAATTATGGTTAGAGGATGTCACGGAGGCAGACGACGTGATGCTAGGGGAGGAGGCATGATGCCTCTAGTAGAATCCACACCTAAGGGGTCTAACCCCCAGGGAGACGAACGGGTTGTCGGGCAGGAGAAGATATCAGTAGGTGATGTGGTTGGAATGATGAGATATTTTTGGCGCATGTCTAAAGCATTGATCATCTATTTGGACAGAGAGAAGGCCAGGGCACTGACACCCCCTGAGGGTCCACCGCGCGCCTCGACTGGTACTGGTAGCATTCACTGTGAACTCGAGAAGGTCAAATTTCCTGAGTTCTTTGGTGCCCCGGATGGCGCTTCCACCGAGGCATGGTTGGAGAATATGGCGATGTGCTTTTCACTTCGTGACTATACCTCCAACTTGAAGCTCTGCATGGTGGTCTTTCAACTGAAGGGGAGCGTGCTTCTATGGTGGAAGACACTCCTACCGCAACTGAACATGGCCGTCAAAGACGTGTCATGGGAACTGTTTGGGAAATGGTTCCGAGAGAGGTACCTATCAGAGGAATTCATTGAGTGTCAGCTCAATGAGTTCAACGCTTTATGACAGTGTGGTCGTACAGTGCCCGAGTACGAGGCCCTTTTTATGGAGCTGCTCCGATATGCTTTTCATCTTAACACGAAGAAACTTAATGTCAACAGGTTTGTGTTTGACCTTAATGGCAACTTACGTGCAAAGGTTAGGATTCTGATGCCTCAAACCTTGCATGATTTTTTCAAGAAGGCCCTCATAGCGGAGGAGGAGCTTATCAGTGGGGGTCAGAGAAGGACTCTAGCAAGACCAGTAGGGCAGGTGTCATCTGGTGCACAACAACATCATAGACCAACCAGACATACACCGGGATATCATGGCTTCCAGAGGGGATCCACTTTTAGTACACCTCAATGACTGACGCCTCAGTAGCGAACACCTTATCGGGGACCACAACATCAACAGTAGTGTCGACCGCAGTAGCAATAGTTTAGGCCCGTTCAACAGAACAAACCAGGATTCCAGGTCAGTGGGCCATCATCTTCTACTTCAGGTACCAGGACTACTGGGCCGAAGAAAGGGTGTTGGACATGTGGGGAGCTACACTATCAGCATGATTGCCCTGTGGAGAGGAATAGAGCATTTGGATCAGTTGGACCCACTACCATGGGAGATTTGGGCAAGGCCCATCAGATTCATGCAGTGGTGAATAACCACCAGGTAGAGCATTAGTCGACTATGCTCGAGATGACAGGTACCATCGTTGACCAGAACCTTATTATTTTGATAGATCCTAGTGCTACTGAGAGTTTCATTTCTGGTGAAACACTAAAAAGGATTAAGGTAAAGGGAGTCGAACAGGATGAGTTTAGCTTCGTAGAGATGGCCTCGGGAGCCAAAAAAAAAGGTTGGAGGAAAGGTTACAGGCTATATCCTTAACCTGGGGGATTTTTTCACAAGGGCCAACCTGTACGTCACGATCTTAGGATCTTATGATGTCATAATTGGTATGGACTAGTTGGATTTGCATGAGGCAATACTCAAATGTAAGACAAAATGGTTGAGCTTGGTCAACGACGAGGGACGGAGACGTGTGATTGTAGGATGGAACCAAGGAGTTTCCATGAGGTTCATCTCTTCCTTGAAGCTATGGAAGAGCATGCTCAAGGGGTGCAAGCTTTATGCGATCCTTGCGTTAAATGAGAAGGGAGTAGCGGAAGGTCTAGAACACCTTCCAGTGGTGAGAGAGTTTGTAGATGTATTTCCGGAGGAGTTACCTAGGATGCCACCGGAAAAGGAATTGGAGTTTACTATAGACCTAAAACTAGGAACTGAACCGATAAATAGAATGCCTTATCGGATGTCAATCCCGGAGTTACAAGAGTTGAGAATGCAACTGAAGGAATTGTTGGACCTGGGACTGATACGTCCAAGTGTGTCACCGTGGGGTGCGCCTGTTATTTTCATACGAAAGAAGGATGGGTCATGGAGGCTTTGCATTGACTACCATCAATTGAACAAGGCAACGATCAAGAATCAATATCCGTTGCCGAGGATTGATGATCTATTCGATCAAATGAAGGGTGTGATGGTGTTCTCAAAGATTAACTTGCGATCATGATACCACCTATTATAGATTAAGTAAGATGACATCCCTAAGAGAGCCTTTAAGATGAGGTTTGGAGATTACAAGTTTATTGTTTTATTGTTTGGACTGACAAAGGCCCAAGGGGTATTTATGAGTTTGATGAATGGGGTGTTCCACGAGTACTTGGACAAGTTCATCCAAGTATTCATTAATGATATTTTGATTTAATCTCAGATGACGGAGGAGCATGAAGAGCACTTGCGCTTGGTACTACAATGTTTGTGAGAGTACAAATTGTATGAGAAATTGTCCAAATGCTCAATTTATCAATCAAATATTCACTACTTAGGGCATTTCATCTCCGACGAAGGCATCATCGTGGATCCAGCAAAGGTCAAGGCTATTATGGAATGGCCTGTGCTGATGAATGTCCCGGAAGTTTGTAGCTTCATGGGTTTAGTAGGATACTATTGATGGTTCATCGAGGGATTTTCGAAGATAGAAAATCCGATCACAGAATTGTAGAAGAAGAACAAGAAGTTTGTTTGGACCAAGAAATGCACGGAAGCATTTTGGAGGCTCAAGGAGCTATTGAAAACAACACTGATACTAAAGGTCCCTTACATGGATACATAATTCTTGGTATGCACTGACGCATCCAAGGAAGGCTTAGGCAGAGTCTTGATGCAAAACGGACGAGTGATCACTTACATCTTGAGGAAACTAAGAAGGCATGAGGAGAACTACGTGACACACAACTTGGAGTTGTTAGACATTGTTTATGCCTTGAAGGTTTGGAGACACTACCTTGTTGGACGAAAGTTTGAACTAAAAATGGACCACTGTGGACTACAACACATCTTTATGCAAAGAGACCTAAACGCGTGACAACGACATTGGTCGGAATTGCTTAGTGAGTACGACTTCAAGATTAATTACATAAAAGGAATAGTGATCCGAGTGGAAGATGCATTGAGTTGGAGACCACGCATCTTTTTGGTGCTGCCTCTTTAGATGAATTTACGTGAAAAGATTCTAACTTTACAGTGTGACGATGACTGGTACAAAGAGGTCGAGGGTTTTATCGGAAAAAACACAATGATGGTACCAAGATTTGAAGGATTTTCATTTGATAGCGATGGTTTATTGAGGTTTAAAAATTGGAATTACGTACCGCCAAACGATGAGTTGAGGATGTTGATCCTAAGCGAGGCTCATAGAGAAGTTTACATGTCTCACTCGGGAGTGACGAAGATGAGGGAAGACCTTAAACCCTTATTCTTCTGGAAGGGAATGAAGGCATATATAGTCAACTATGTGGCCCGATGTCTAGAATGTCAGCAAGTGAAGGTTAAACATAGACATCCGACAAGATTACTACAGCCACATGCTATTACTGAATCGAAATGGGAGGTTATTTCGATGGATTTC
This sequence comes from Picea glauca, assembly GCA_000966675.3. Taxonomy (NCBI): domain Eukaryota; kingdom Viridiplantae; phylum Streptophyta; class Pinopsida; order Pinales; family Pinaceae; genus Picea; species Picea glauca. Next base: position 516,955 of record JZKD02S0812155.1, on the reverse strand, counting down.
ATTGTTGGATTGACACTGATGGCAAGGCGACACGATTTGATTTTCATAGTAGTAGACACTTTGAAAAAGAGTGATCACTTTATTCCTGTGCGTACGTTGTATTAGGAACTCGACATAACTAGAGTTTTCATTAATGAGATTGTGAAGTTGCATGGCGTGCCTAAGAATATTATCTCCGATCGAGGATCGGTGTTTACTGGACGATTTTCCAAGAGGCCTTGGGAACCCAACTTAACTTCAGTACTGGATATCACCTGGAGACTCACGGGCATACCGAACGAACGAAATAAAACTTGGAGGACATGTTGTGCATGTACATGATGGACCAACAAAAGCGTTGGGAGGAATTATTACCACTGGTGGAATTTGCTTATAACAACAGTTACCGAAGCACCATTAAGATGGCGTCGTTCGAGTTCCTTTATAGGAGACCATGTCGGATGCCTTTGAGTTGGGATCGACTTGAGGATAGGGTCATGGTGGGACCGAAAGTGATCCAATAAATGGAAGAGAAAATGAAAACAATAAGACAAAGGATTAAAGAAGTGTTGGATCAGCAGAAGAGTTATGCCGATGTGCACCGCGTCAACCGTTGTTACGAGGTTGGAGATCGAGTCTTCTTATGGGTTAAACTGCATAAGAGTTCAATCAAGTTTGGAAAAGGGAGATAAAATCTCTCCTAGGTTTGTGGGACCCTTCGAGATTGTGGAGAGAAAGGGGCTCGTGGCCTATTGACTAGCCTTGCTTGATTCCTTGAGGCGTATGCATGATATTTTTCACGTATCTGTTTTGAGACATTATATTAGTGATCCTATACATGTTATTGACATGAGTTCCTTGTAGGTATCGGATGAGGGGGTGCTCACGGCTGAGATGATCCGCATCCTGGATCACCGCATTCGACAGCTACGGTGTCAAATGATAGAGCAGGTCAAGGTCTAGTGGGATAGCTATAGTCCACACTCGACGACATGGGAGGATGCATATGATATGCGCCAACAATTTCCATTTTTGTTTGATAGATAGGCTTATGATACTGTGATACACTTTATTTCAGAATTTATACTGTGAAACTTTGGGACGAGGTTTAGACCAAGAGGGGTTGTATGTAACATCCTGCTCTTGTGCACTGAGTGAACTTATTCTTTGAGGACACTTGCTCACAAGTGATCCAGATTTTATGCTATTAAAACATTGATTTTGATTATGAGGCGTTATGGGTTGGTGACATGTTGTTTTACTGCATTGACATAGACATGTACTATTGACTCAGTTTTATTGAGTGTGCAGGATTTTGGACCTCGAGGATGTAGAGGCATCGATGGACCCCCTTGGACTCCAGATTGAGTCGGGGAGTGTACCATTGGGGTTTGATTGTTTTATTGTGATATTAGTGCATCTAATTAGATGATATGATTATGGATATATTTTTGACATGATTCGTTGATGATGCAGGTTGATGATATCTTGCCGACCAGACTCACATGTGGAGTAGAGGGGTCACACACGACTACCAGAGATGTTGAGGGAGAGGTGTAGACAACAACCCTGCCACAACCTACTAGCACTCCCACCGTGGCTCGAAATGTAGGTTAACGTTTACCTAGTTTGAGAGGACCCACGATGCCGTGAGGGAAGACTGTGACAGTTGCTCATGATGATTCTAAGGGGTGCGCAACAAGGTGGGGGCCTTATTCCTTAGAGGCCCTTAGTCTCCCACAAGTTCACCTAGCGGAGTATTGAATCTAGGTTTTTTTTATGTCTACCAAGTCAGTCAAGAGGCGAGTGGCTCCGTTGGAGCACGTGGTGCATCCTGAAGGGCACGTCGCGCAAGAAAAATGGAAAGAGGCGAGTGGCACCATTGGAGCACCTAGTGCGTCCTGAAGGGCATGTCCCGTTGTTGATGATAAATGAATGAACCTAGATGGACTTATGACGAATAACGTGTTAAGAATTTTTAAAAACAAATTCCCTAATAAAATGTCGCCCAACACGAAAATTTAAGGTCTCGGTCTAAATTATGCTAGTGGTAAAATTTTATCTATCTATTTAAATATATATATATATATATATATATATATATATATATATAAGAAAAAAAATATTAATAATATTCCTTAAATCTTGTAACAAGAAGGGAGTAAGCAATTTAATTGATTCATAAAAATATGTTATGATAAAATTTAAAAAGGGAAATAATTGTTTTATTATTTTATGATAATTTAAAATTTATTAATTAAAAAGGGAAAAGGGTTAATTTCTACACCTGCCAATTTGAGTTCTAAATAAAAATAAAAACAAAATAAATAATAAATATAATCTTCGTTAAATTTTGTAACAAGAAGGGAGTAAGCAATTTAATTTATTCWTAAAAATCTGTTAGGATAAAATTAAAAAAAGGGAAATAATTGTTTTATTATTTTATGATAATTTAAAATTTATTAATTAAAAAGGGAAAAGGGTTAATTTCTACACCTACCAATTTGAGTTCTAAATGAAAAGGGGAAAGAGGGAAATMWAAAATATTTAGGAAACTAGGAAAAGAGGGAAACATAAAAAGAAAAGGGAAACACAAGGGAAAAAGCAGAAAGTCAAACTTAGTAAGGTATCTAGTATTTAAGAGCTTTCTAATTTTTAAACTGAACTAGCAAATTAATAATGGGGAAAGTCATTAAAACCTGTAAGGGATTTTGGAGACATCTAGTTGCGATTATAGGAGTGACTCTAGGTGGGTGAGGGAAATATGGGTAATTAATTAATTAAAGAAATTAATTTATGGAGGAATAAAGGGGATGGGTGACACTTGTACGGGGAGGATTTTTAGGATTTAATTATTAAACATTAAGTTAAATGGGATTTTGGGAAGGTAAAGGACTTGGAAACTCTATAATGGAGGGAGGAGAAGGATCAAGGATCAGTTTTGTTTGCGTAACGTTACGCTGTAGAAATCTATACTTGACTGACTTAGCTTGTGGGAGTTGGGATACCCAGCTCGGTGAGGAGTGGTAGCTCAGCCTTGCGAGGTGAGCTGGGAGATAGTTGAATATCTGGACAATGTGTGTGGCCCCTTTATGGCTCGAGGGGCTAAGGGGGAAGAAGAGTACCCCTAGCGTTGGTTGGGAGGTACCGGTGAAGTCTCATCAGTCGACAAGCAGGAGTTTCACGGAGCACACGGGACATCGACTCAAAGCAAGCGATTGGGGAATGATACAGCTTCTTTTGTTTTTGTGTGGTAGAATGTTAGTATGAATTATGTTTACAGTTATGTATGCTTAATTAAGTAAAGAATATGTTAGTCTTAGCATTCTAGTTGATGACTAAAATTTCACATAGCCTTAGCTGGTTGATTGATTGATTTACCTTGGCCTTTGATTCCCGACATGTCTTGATCATCCTGTGGTTTTTTTTTCATGTGATTGATTGCGGTCCATTTTGCCTTCATCCTTAGCTCATTAGTCCGCACCTGAGAAGTTGGCCAAGAGTCTGATCTACGGTCATCACTTCGACATTAATAGACCTATGGATCTCAACGCCCTTCTTTTCTGTGCATGGATGACGGGTGAAGGACATTCCTGTTAGCCATCTACCTCCGTTGTTGCCCTTGGCTGATTGTTTTGACTTGCACCATCTAGAAAATACCTCCGTGCATGATTTCCTTGCGTCCTTGCTAGTTTATCTCAACGTTGGTTTTGTTCTCCGTGCCTTAAGGGCTTAACCTCGGTTCCTTGTGCTCTCTTACTGATATCTCTTATTTTAATATTCTTGACTATGTTTATGCTTTGTTGGGTAAATTTTACCCTACGTTGTGTATTTATGGTGGTGCTCTTCTGGGACTTCTACGACCGATCCATTTATGTTTTTATGGACTCCATGACTGCTAATTTTGATAGATAAAGAAACAATCCTCAAATGTTATGTTAATGGTCATGTAATTACCTGGTTATTTCTATATTAATTGTTAAGTAACCACTATGTTAATTTCCTCACTAAATTGCTCCAGAACTGCTAATAGTTAGTAGTTTCCTTCTAATTTTAATAGACAACTAGTATTTTTAGTTCGGTCAATATAACTAGACTACATGCTGAGATTTAACTTTTCATCAGTGTTATAAAAGTAGCAATCTACATTAATATTGTTAATATTGTCATTTAAGTTAGTGGCTAGTCGGATGGAGATTTGGATTATTATAGCATGGTCCATTTAGGTTGTAATAATGATTAAATTTAGATTGGTGAGTACGCGCTAGATTGCCAATTTTAGACTTGATTTTAATTGAGGTTAGTTGTATTTATAATTATAGTACTAGTAATGATTACTTATACTTGCTAGATGGATTGTATTAACATTAAATTAGAGGGTGCATTAATGACTAATTGCAATTGACGTGCTCATTTAGAATGGAACCCTTGTTAAAATAGATTGTAATCATTGACTAGTTTAGACTGGGTGATTGGTTGGGTCATGGACGATGTTAGATATTGGTTTGCGTCATCCATGGTCTTTGTCCTATGATGCTTCGTTGACCTGTTGTTGGTGCATGGATGTGTTTTTCCTCTCAGTATTTGGTTGCTAGTGCATCGGTTTTATCTAGATTCCTTGGTCCAGATAGGATGCGTTGCACCAAGGTTATTGACGCATCTATCACCTGGGAATGGCATGATTCCTGATGAGGGGATCATGGTGCACCCTGGGGGATAGCGACAAACGAGATATTGGCCGAAGTAGGTGCTTTTGTGTGAGTGTTGTTGAGTGCGCAAGTTTCTCTTGGCGCAAAGGCCAAATGCCTTCAAGCATTAGGTCCACGCGCCTTGAGGTTCTAAGTCCTTTTTCATCTAGGCCATGATGTCAGGATGGGGATGCTTTTCCTTAGCTTGTAGGCGTGGTCATGTTGCGTCAGGTGGGTAGTCGTCCTCCTTATTTTTCTGCGAATGTTTGTCAGTTGTCTTTGTGCCTGTGTGTGGTGTCATAGTAAATTGTTGCCTGGACTGTGTGCTTGCATTCGTCATCAGTGGTGTGTTTAAACTGTTGTCGTCATCGACTTCTTGCCTCTTAACTCCTGAAAAAAAAAATTGCTTCGCTTATTGTCGTAATCATGGGGTCGATACAAAGAGGGAGTTACGAATCCAAAGGGGTTTTCTAAGTGGCAGAAGATTGAGACAAGTTGTGGAGTTAACTCAATTTAAAAAAAGACACATTCCATATTTATAGGAGAGTATGTGAACACGTGTAGAATTGAATCTGACAGGTGGTCAGTGAGAAGGAGTCTCAAGGCAAGTGTCACAAGTACTAGGCAAAATAAAAAGACGTCATGACAAGGGAATGGGACACCATTCCCAAGATGCGAACTAGTCGCTTGAGAAGGCTACACACTGAACTAACTTGACCCAATGATTTTCTAATATTACACACAACAAGATGGTACTCGGAATTTTGCAAGAGGCAACGTAGGCAGCCCCTTGGATTCCGACTTCATCTCATGGGTGAAAGAGGTTGACAAAGACTCTAGTCTACGATTGGGAGGAACAAATTATTCAACGTGTTCTTTCCCCAAGTTCCATTTTTTGCTTATTTATTGTGAAAATGTTGATCTAAATGTTTACTATATGTTATTGTGCGTTACTATGACCAAAATTATTGGTTATGAAGTACTTTAAAGAATAAATAAATCGGAACAATATTAGATTTAAGTACTTTGTATGAAAAAATAGATGCATATCATAGTTTCATGCAAGAATACTTTTGAAAGAAAAAACAATAGTTATTTATGTTCCTAGATCTACGGACATAATCATATTACCAGTAGTAAACACATAAAAATCATGAGTAAAACCTAGATATTAAAAATAAGAATTGTATTCGATTAAGAATCCTGTATTGAGGAAACATACTTCAACAAAGATACAAATAATAAATGTAGTATCCAGAAGGAATTGATACTAAACTAACAAAGTTTAAAAAATATATAAGTAATGACGGCCATGTATGTTCAAAATAGATACGAAGTAAACCGAGTTTAATAAATATACAAGTAATGAATGTGTATATCCAAGAAGGTATCAATACTATGTAAACATAGTACTTAAAATTTTAGAACTGTAATATGCGTAGACAATAGTCCTAAGTCACAAAACTTTCATGATTGATTATGCAAAATTATTCGGTCGACTAGCTCAAAAAATGTATAAAAATAGAAGCCACGTATTGTGATACTAGACTTGAAATTCAATTAAGTAATGGAACCCAAACACCTTTCCAAGCAAGGGTATTTCCGATTTTCCATGGTACCAAACTCCTTGACACCTACATAATCGTAGCAAAACAAGTTAGAATGCAGTATGATTTTTAATTAGTTAAACAAATTCAAGTTACCATGGGTGTACAAAACACCTCTGTATTTCCTTCTGGTGCCTTTGAACTGCACCTGAATGTTGAGGGTTGTCAGATAGTTGATTGGTACCCCTCACAAAAAAAACCAGAGCCCATCATTAGTTAATACCCATGAATAAGTTTATCAAGGATTTAAATCATGACACAATTACATAATATAAACCAAAGAACATTACTACTCTATGCGAACACTGCACCTGTGCAAATATTTTAACAGAAGTCCTAACTAAGTTTAGGACGAATACAATGATTTGAAAGGTTTTATTCATAGACCAGAAACAAGAGTAGTAAAGAAAAAGAATTATATAAATCTTGTTACGGTAAACTCGAACCACAAAGTTCATAGAATTACTGGGTTCAAACGATAAGTCCATGAGGTCCAAGGAAAAACTCCTCGGACCATAGGCTAACTGAAAGCGAAATTTACCATGACTGAAATACAATTTTACAATCACGACATTATATAGTAGATATATAAAGAAACAATAAGTTCACCAAGGAAAATGTTACATAGACATTTAAACAAAATTGGCGGAATAACGTTTACACACAACTTTGAATTAATGGCTCAGATAATAAGTTAGAAGTATACAATTTACGAGTTATACAGGAAACCCTAATGAGTAAAGAAGATTTAATAATCTCTTACCAGTTAGGAATGACATAGACCAACCAACTACAAGTTTGCAAGGCTATGAAGGCCCTGGATCTCGCAAATAATTCCATTGTAAACGAAAATAGGGTTTTGGACAATCAGAACTCTAAGTCTATAACTCAAGAACTTTCAAAGATATGGGTGGGTCCAATAAAACATTAAACTTCTTGAAAAAAAACCTCTAAAGATGAATGCAGAGCAGAGAAACAAAACTAAAAAGTGTGAAATGAGCCAAGTTTGAGAGAGGTCAGAAGGGTTAAGGATCCGACAAAGAAAACCCTAACACCTATGAGAAAAATGATGCTACATGTATACATCCTTAGCACACCTACCAATAAATTCTCATCTAGATGGTAACCCCACAGGTGGTGCATATAGGATCACTACATGGTAAATACCTCATATGGCGGACTACTCAACGAAGAAAAGTTGGTAAGAAATTAAATTAAGAAATAGTACTATAACACGAGTTAATCTCTCGTAAAACCTCATAATAAACTCCCTTAAGTATGAGCTATCATTTTGTATGCCAAGTTAAATGATATATAATAAAACCTATTTTAATTATGAGCTTACCTCAACATGAAAATACCATATAAATCTTGTACGCTGAATTACGTGGACTCATATAAGGTATGATATGATTAAAGAGTTATAATAACAATGTTATAGTGTCGAGTGGGAACGTATAGACATAAGTGTGCTATAACAAACAAACAAACCCTTGTGAGACCCTTGTACAGGGCATCAATCATGTCCTCAAATAGTAACGACTATAGATATAACCAATAAAATTTGAAACTTAGTAAAAACAAACATTTATAACTTATCAAGTACCTAGTCTTAGTGGAATAAGACTTAGAATAACTTTTATAAAAATGACATCTAGGGAATAGCTATATTGTCAAGTATCAAGTTGTTCAAATATTATAATAAGATACTATAACAAGTTATGATAAGTTATAAAGGACTTTCTGTGTAATCATTTAGTCTCTATGGTTTTTTCATTCATAATAAAACGATGAAATAATAATGAGACTATCATATGACAAAGGAAAACAAGGAAAGGCATAAAGATAGGAATAAAATAAATTAATAGACTTATTTGTGACAATTATGAAGACGAGAAGTCATTAAATTATTATGGTTGAATATATATATATATATATATATATATATCTTGAATGGAATTTAAGGTGTGTGACATAATGGTATCAAAGTTGTAGGTTACAACACTTGGCCTTTTTATGGGCTTTATCACAGAAAAATCTAACATGTAAATTGTCTTGATTTTCTTCTTACCTCTAGGAAGAAAAATAATTTTATTTTGCAGGAAAATGACAAAAGTACCTGAGCCTCAGGGAGAAGAACCTCATCAAGAGAATCCTAAACAAGGGAATTTAGGTGATGGGAATCTCTGGGTGGATCTGAATAATGACAGGCATTCATAAATTATAAAGACAGTAACAAATCTAAGAGAAGAACTAAAAACTGTGTGAGCAGATAATGAAAGAATTTTAAAGACTCAAGAGGAGCTAAATAAAATTCTTCTAGAAAAATTGTGCAATCAAAACACTGATAAAAATAGGGGGAAAAATTCTAGCAAATCTAAGATATCCTAACCAAATAAGAAAGAAAGAAAATTGGAGTGTCTTGAATATGAGATAGAGTTAGTATATAAGGATATGAAAGATACTGAAACATTTACTGAAGGTAGTTCTAGTCCTAAACAAATAACCAAAAAGAAACCTAAAAAACATGATGAAGTCATGGGAGAATTTAAGAATATTAAACGACCAACCTTCAATGGAGAAGTGGAGATTGGTGAGGAAGTAGAGACATGGCTCTCTGGTATGCAGAAATACTTTCAAATTTACAATTACTCAAGTGAGCTTAAATCCCATATGGCTATCTATAATTTGAAAGGAAAATCAAATATATGGTGGCAGGATATAAAAAGAATGAAAAGTATTAAGGAACGAAAAATCACTTGGAAAACCTTTATGAGATATTTTAAGAAACAATACCTATCTGAACAATATTATGAGGGTAAATCCAAGGAGTTCTATGAACTAAAACTGGGAAATATTACAATGAAAGATTTATGTAGTAAGTTTCTAAGTTTGTTGCATTATGTTCCTTACATTATAGATGAAAAACCAAAGATTCAACAATTTTTTAGTTGCCTACCTAGTTCCTATAAATATTGAATTGAGTATGATAACCCACAAACATTGGAAGAAACCATGAGGAAATATAAACTCTGTTTTGAGAAGTATAAAAATAGAAATGAGAATTATAAGAATTGGAATGGGAAAAAGGTTGAGAGGTTTGACCCTAAGAATAAAGGGGGAGCTTACTCTAACAGAAATTCCGATAAGAGATTTCAAGGAGGTAAAAAGTTCATAACTAGTAAACCTTTCAATCATCCTGAAAATAAGAATGTCAAACCATCGACCTTCTTCAATAAAGAAACTCCCCCCAAAAAAACAATAAAATGTTGGGAATGCAGTGGTCCACATTACTATAAGGACATTCCTCTTAGGAATAAGGGAAATAACAATGTGCAAATAGTACAGGAAGCAACTACAGTTGGTGAGCTTCCAAGGTCTACACCAAAAATCAGCACAACATCAGAAAATCGACAGGAAAATCATCAAACTTCAATGGTAGAAATTGAAGGTATGATACATAACCAACCAATTATTGTTTTAATTGATCGAGGTGATAGTTTAAGTTATATTTCACCAAGAGTTGTAGAAATCTGTAAATTACATACAGAAAAGTTTGAAAAGTCCTGGTTAGTATAGTTAGCTACAGGAACAAAAAGGAGAATTACAGATGTTGTTAAAAACTACGAACTTGGTATGAATGAATTAAGAACATAGATAGACTTAAACATATTACCATTAGGATATTACTATGTAATAATCAGTATGGATTGGTTGGAAAAGTTTAAAGTGGTCTTAGATTGTTATAATAAAGCATTTACCTGTGTAGATGAGAGAGATAACATTACAAATATTAAAGGAGTCTCAAGACCTATTAGTATTAGAGAAATAACAACCTTACAAGTTAAAATATGCATTTAAAAAGGGTGTAAATTACTTTATGTACACATAAACTATATTGAAAAAGAGGAAAGTAATAATGAATTAGATAAATTTCTAATATTGCAGGAATTTTAGGATGTATTCCAGGATATTCCTGGACTACCTCCTAGGAGAGAAATAGATTTCTCCATAGACCTGATGCCTCGAGCAGTAAATTCTTCTAAGGATCCTTATAGGATGAATATCCTAGAGTTAAATGAACAAAAAATTCAATTGAAAGAATTGATAGATAAAGAATATATCTGACCAAGTGTGTCTCTATGGGGGGCACCAATACTTTTTGTTAGAAATAAATATGGGACATTACATCTCTGTATTAATTATAGACAACTTAATAAAATGACTATTAAAAATAGATATCCATTACCTCGTCTCGATGATTTGTTTGATCAAGTACAGGGAGCTACAATCTTTTCTAAGATTGGTTTATGTTCTGGTTATCATCAAGTTAGGATAAAGGATGGAGATATTTATAAAGCAACATTTAGAACAAGGTACAAACATTACAAATTTTTCATAATACCTTTTGGGATGACTAATGCCCCAACCTCATTCATGTTCTTGAAGAAAAGTATTTTGAGTAAATGTCTAGATAAATTTGTGATCGTCTTTATAGACGATATACTCATTTATTCAAAAGATGAAAACGAGAATGAATAACATTCAAGAATAGTATTACAGATACTAAGAGAACATAAATTATATGCAAAACTAAGTAAGTGTGATTTTTATAAAGACCAAATTCAGTATCTGGGACACGTAATTTTCAAATAAGGTATAGCGGTTGACCCAGACAAAATAAAGACTATAATGAATTGACCTAAACCTAAGGATGTTTTAGACATAAGATTTTTTATGGGTATAACTGGCTATTACCAAAAGTTTATAGAAGGGTTTTCCAAGATCACATATCCTATAACATCATTGCAAAAGAAAGGAACTAATTTCACCTGGTCTGAGAAATGTCAAGAAAGTTTTAACAAATTAAAACAACTCTTAACTACATCTCCTATATTAAAATTGGAATACCTAGATAAAGACTTTGTAGTATGTACGGATGCATTCCGCGAAGGGCTTGGAGGAGTGATAATCCAAGAAAACCATGTAATAGCTTATGAATCTTGGAAACTAAAGAAACATGAAGAAAATTATGTAACACATGACTGGGAATTAGATAAAATAATACATGCATTGAAAATGTGGCGACATTTTTTGGTAGGCTGAAAATTCTCACTATTGATAGATAACATCGCTTAAAATATTTGTTTGATAAAAAAAATTGAAATGCTCGCCAAGCAAGGTGGTTATCCTTCTTAAGCGAGTATGATTTTGAGATAAAAAATATTAAGGGAAAGGAAAATAAAGTAGCAGATGCATTAAGTAGACACGCAAACCTAATTTATACAGTTACTAGAAGTAACTATGAAACATATTTAGAAGAAAGGGTAAGGTTAGAAGCTGAAAAAGACCCATAATCTCAAAATATTAAGTTAAAGATTGTTGATAATTCAATAGGAATACAAGAATCAGATTTTAGATTCTCAAAAAGTGGAGCGTTAATGTATAAAAACAAATTATGTGTACCAGAGTCTAAATAAATTAAGCTATTAATTTTAGATGAGTTGCATACGAAACCATATTATGGACACCCAGGTTACCGGAAATTAATTACTATGATAAGAAACAAATTCTATTGGCCAAATATGAAAGACGAAACAACATAATATCTAGCTAGATTCTTATAGTGTTGACAAGTTAAGTTTGAACACCAACATTCAGCTGGACTACTACAACCTTTACCCATTCCAGAATGGAAATGGGAAGTGATAAGTATGGATTTTATTACTAGATTGCATAGAAGTAGTAAACAAAATGAATCAATTATGGTTGTGGTTGAAAAATTAAGTAAGGAAACACACTTCATACTAGTGAAATCAACCTACAAAGCTATTAATATAACATAAATATTCATGAAGGAAATATTTAGATTACATGGAATCCCTAAAGTTATAATATCTGATAGAGATGTTAAGTTTACCAGAAATTTTTGGAAGGCTTTATATAAAGGGTTAGATACCCAATTGAACTTCAGTATTTCTTATCATCCGCAAATGGATGGGAAAAATGAAAGAACTAATCATATTCTTGAAGACATGCTTAGTTGAGTTTGCTTATAATAATCATTATCAAGCTTCAACAAAGCTTAGTCCTTTTGAAATTTTATTTGGAAGAAAATATAATACACATGTTTCATGGAGTAATCATGTTAATAGATTGATGATAGGACCAGATATGTTAAAAGACATGGAACTAATAGTGAAACAGGTACAACAGAACCTGGAAGTAGCTCAGGATAGACAAAAAAAGTTATGTTGATGCAAGAAGGACTCCAAGAGAGTTCAATATTGGAGATCATGTGTCTATTAGAGTTAAACCTAAACAAAGTTATTTACGACTCAACAAGTATACTAAGTTATCACCTAGGTATTATGTCCCATTCGAGATACTTGATCGAAAAGGACCTATAACTTATCAACTTGCACTTCCAGCTACGGTGAAGAACTATATTGTTAAGTACCGAGTTGTTCAACTATTATAATAAGATACTATAACAAGTTAGGAATTTCTGTGTAATCATTTACTCTCTATGATTTTCTCATTCATAATAAAATGATGAAAGAATAATGAGATTATCGTATGCTAAGGGAAAACAAGGAAATGCATAAAGGTAGGAATAAAATAAATTAATAGACTTATTTGCGATAATTATGATGATGAGAAGTCATT
>JZKD02S0812155.1:465746-491680 GCA_000966675.3 Picea glauca | reverse complement strand
GAAAGCTTACAATGAAAGATTTATGTAGTAAGTTTCTAAGTTTGTTGTGTTATGGGCCTTACATTGTGGATGAAAAATCAAAGATTTAGTGATTTTTCAGTTGCCTACCTAGTTCCTATAAATATTGAATTGAGTATGATAACTCAAAAACATTGGAAGAAACCATGAGGAAATCTAAACTCTGTTTTGAGAAGTATAAAAATAGAAATGAGAATTCTAAGAATTGGAATGGGAAAAAGGTTGAGAGGTTTGACCCTAAGAATAAAGGGGGGAGCTTACTCTAACATAAATTCCGATAAGAGATTTCAAGGAGGTAATAAGTTCATAACTAGTAAACCTTTCAATCATCCTGAAAATAAGAATGTCATACCATCGACCTTCTTCAATAAAGAAACTCCCCCCAAAAAAATAGTAAAATGTTGGGAATGCAGTGGTCCACATTACTATAAAGACTTTCCTCTTAGGAGGAAGGGAAATAACAATGTGCAAATAGTACAGAAAGCAACTACAGTTTGTGAGCTTCCAAGGTCTACACCAAAAATCAGTGCAACATCAGAAAATTGATAGACAAATCATCAAACTTCAATGGTAGAAATTGAAGGTATGATACATAACTAACCAATTATTGTTTTAATTGATCGAGGTGATAGTTTAAGTTATATTTCACCAAGAGTTGTAGAAATCTGTAAATTACATAAGTAAAAGTTTGAAAAGTCCTGGTTAGTACAGTTAGTTACAGGAACAAAAAGAAGAAGAAGAAGAAATATCTTGAATGGAATTTAAGGTGTGTGACAGAATATCTTGCTCGAGAAGAAGAAATAGTTATAGGTTTGAGACATAAAAGACAACAATAAATTCTTAAAATTTGGAATACTACAAAGTTCCCCTAACAAGAAGTAAAAACAAGAAACATGGGATTCATCAAGAAACTCAAGAATTTGTGAACATAACAATCATGGACGATCGAGAAGAACAAAGGAATGAAATTCCTAATGATGAAAGATAAAGAAATGTCAGACAAAGAAATCTAAGAAGGAGATCCAGATCCTATCCCCTCAATTTATGAGGAGAGCAACATTAGTTTCCTACTCTCCCTCAAGGATTTTTTCCTATTTTTATAGGTGATGGGATTATGGATCCCAACAAGCATATGGATAAGTTCCTTAGTATATGTGATATTCACTTGATCGAACATGATGATGTGACGGTTAGATTTTTTATTCAAACTTTGATACGCCTAGCCTATGATTCGTATATTTCTCTCCCAACTCAATCATTTGGCTCATTATATGATATGTAAGATATGTTCATGACCATGTATGCACAACCAATTGCATATCATACTTTGGTCACTCCGTTTACTCAAATTCGTCTCCTAAAGGGTGAAAGGATCATAGATTTTAACTTATGTGTCTTCAAGACTTTGAATCAAATTCTAGAAGAGCAACGTCCAAATGTGCCTATTATATTTGGGTGTTATAAAAATGCCATTCCATAAAATGTCAACTATGAAATAAGAGTTGCATAAATAAACACATTGAATGGATCAATTCAAAAGGAAAAATAAATGGTAGAACATATGCTCAAAACTGATGTTGATCTTGAGATTATTGTTGGAAAAGTTTATAGAAAAATGAAGTCTAGCATTGTCATACCAAGAACCATATACCTTAATAAATATAGAGAGACGAGGAATATGGGGAGTTAATTTTAAAGGCCAACCCCCTAATGTGAGAAATTTCATGAAGTTGCTCAAGACACTCGACAAAAAATAGAGATTGCTCAGATGAGCAGAACTATTTGACAAACGCATAATGAGATATCCCAACTCAGGAGAAATGAGAATCTCATTCCACCACATCAAGATATGGTAGCTCTACCATATAATAAAAGAGATAAAAATAATAGAAATTAAATAAATGAGGAGCATGGACCAAGAAAACCCAAGGTCCCAAATCCAAATGCTATTATGCTAGAAGAAATTACAGAAGAGAAAAATTTTGCTCAAGATGATGAGCCTTAATATCATAAAAAGATAGTGCATTGGTTTTGAGAAACTACTCAATGAGCCTTTTAATCAAGAGTAGATCAATGATCAGGATCAAATCTTATAATCTGTCCATATGGAGGAAATTTCACCATCTTTTGAGATTTTTGGTGAACAATAAAATTATCAATATATACATCAATATAATGTTGTTCAAACTATAACTCAAGTAAATAAACTCAAGTCAAAAGAAAAACCAAACATGGGAAAAACAAAATCCAATATTCCAGAGGCAATAAGACAACAACTAGTTGTAAATCAAACAAAGGGACCATTGCAGATGAACTATGATGTGGTTGATGAGTTAACCAAACTTCAGATCATTTTTTCAAATTTCATGGAGGTAGTTGAAATGCCTCAATAAAGAGAAAATGTTTTTTTGGATGATGCAAGTTTGTCTAGTCCAATAATAAAAGCAACTATTATGAATACAAGGCAACAAAAAAAAACAATACCAACAAGACCAAGGGGAAAAGTTCCACCATTTTACATATCTTTGGAAAATCATGATTTTTCATTGCATAATTGTCTGGTGGATAGTGGAGCTACTAACAATATCATGTCATTATCGGTAACGGAGGCTCTTGGAATAGAATGTACAAAGTACTATGAAATAGGTGAAAGCATATGTGCCATTGATTCTAGAAAAGTACCATCTTATGGTGAAATCAAGTATTTATGCTCCTGGATAAGTGTCACACCACATCTCACAAAAACATTTACTATCATAGTGGTTGATAACCCCCCCATGTATGGTGTTGTTCTTGGTTGAGATTGGTGTTCAATGATTGGAGGATATATAATTAATGATGGGAGTTGCATGATGCTCCCAAATAAAGATGGAACAATGATTAGAGTATTAAGAGAATAGAGAAAGATAGTATTTAAAAAAATAAAAAAAAAGGAAACTGAGTACATTGATGCTAGAATTAGAAACTATGTAGTTTTCAACACAAAGCACATGAATTCTTTCAATCAAAATGAAGAAGATTGTTTTCAATGTTTTTGAAAATGTCATTTGATGGTGCTTTCTCTAAATATAGAATTGGAGTTGGTATTGTTTTAAAAATACATGATCCAGGCGGATATCGGTGGCCACCCACCTATTCCACTGGATCAAAGAACAGTTTTCCATTTTGGAAGTTTTTTACAGTTTTTCGAGTCCCAAACTTCTGGGGCCATTTTTAGGCACACGTATCAACTGCCCCCATCGAGGCCCACAAACCTTTTGGCGTTTCATATTTCGAGGTGTTATTACTCTGTAAATTCCCAGAGGTTGTTATGAGGTAAGAAGAAACTTATCAGAGGTAACCTTAACCAACCACTTCAAAACTGGAATCTAGCCCTACCAGTTTCAGAGAGGGATCTCTCCATGAGTTCTAGATCTGTTTGAGTTTTTAAAGATTTTAGTCTAGTTAGAAAGAATATAACCGAGTTGTTTGTATTGTTTTTGAATGAAGTGGTTGAATATCAATTACGCTTCCATTAGGCTATGGGGTTTGTTTTTAAAAGATAGAAGTTAAAGACAACTTTACAAGATTCGTTTCATAGGGTGAGATAGTGCTAATGCTGGATTCTTTAGAAATAAAAATGGTGTATTGCTGAAAAGGTGAGATATCAGTTAAAACAAAAAAGCATTTAAGAATTTATTTTTTATAACATCGAAGGAAGAACATTTAAATCTGTAAAAGATTAAGAACATAGTACACAATGGTAAATTCTGCAACTTTAACTTCTTTTAAAGATTAGATTTTTGAAAGACAATAAGATAACTGAGAAAGAAAAAACTTGTACGCAGATAGAGGTAACTTCACCAACAATTTGACACCCAAGAATCCTGTGAAAATTCTCTTTGTATTATTGGAATAACTTCTTGATACAAATTACAGCAACAAGAGCATGCTCGAGCTTAAATATCAACAACCCTTCCAACTTCTAAGTGAGAAATATTTATAACAAAAGTTACAATGACCCTGCCATTAATGATCAGGACGTGAAAGAGTCTGAGTCTAACTAACTAATCTAACAAGATGCGGAAATGTAGTAACTGATGATGATGCGTTGAATATCTCATGCTGATTTCAGGGAAGACTGTTGTTGAGTCATTTAGATGACCTCAACCGTGATGTACACTGAGCTGGATGCTGAGGTGGATGATGCTTTGTCTTTACTCAATCAAATCACACAGCTCATCCCATCTCTGTGTGCTTGGGATGGTAATTTTCAATAACCGACGGTAAACTTTGTCCATCTCGGTGTATTTAGCAAAAGTCGGCTTGATGATGAAGACATACTTGATCTTGTGTTGAATGCTAAGGTCATGCTGCAGAGTCTCCAAGAATGCTTTTCCCGTGATGCTTCCTTGTATCACTGAAAACTTGGAACTATCTTTGGCCACGGTTGCTATCCTTTGCTTGTAATCAGACAGAGTCATTAGTTTATCATTTATAACACGTAGATCAAGAAGACCCTTTTTTTGTAAGGCTTCAATCTTGCTAAAAAATCTTTGAACTCTAATGTCCATGTTCTAATCCTTTTCCTCCAACTGTAACATCAATCCTCTTTTAGTCAATACTCTTTTTACCTCGAGGATAGTTTCTGTTCTGTCTTTGAATTTCAATTCTTCTAGCTCTTCTTTGGTTTTGGAGTTCAAAAACTAGATGATCTCATTAGCCACTGAGGGCATCTCACCCAGCTCTGTTCTTATCCTATCAATGGCTTGCCTACTCTTTAACACCAGATCATGTTGCTCAAATATGATTTGCACCATGGGCCAAATTTCATTTATGGATTTTGCAATATCTGTCCATATGTTTTCCTTAGCCTTTGCTAATGTCTTGCCTGCCACTGTTTGTTTCTGGAGCTGTTGTATTTCTTGCTTAAGCTTCTCTGCTACCTGTCTCTCAACATTATATCTTGTTTGCAAAGAGGATTTGAGTTCCTGGAGATTTTCAACCTCCCTTTTCAACCTATTAATCTTTGTCTCTCGCAAATTCATTTCCTCCATGGACTTTGCTAGCTCCACAGTTTTTTCCAGTGCTGTCAATGGGGCTGCTGATGGAATTTCTATTGTAGTGGTTTTTGGAACTGCTGTTGTACTTACTTCTGAAATGGGAACTACACTTAATTGGATGACTTCCATTGGTGTCATTTGTTCCTTTTCTTTCAATAATCTTTCCAACTCTATCTCCATTTCTCTAAGCTGTGCATTCTGCTGCATGATAAGATTCATGAATTCTTCTTTCTCGTTTTTGTCTTCATCTACCTATTTAGCTTGTGAATCCTCTGTTGGTGGAAATTTCAATTGTTTTCTCAAATATGCAATGTCAACATTCTTTTTCTTCAACATTTCCTCTGCTGCTTTAACGTTTGAGGGATCGTACCCAATCTTCAGCACCAACTCCTATAAGGATTTTATTTTATTATCCTTTGAAAAAGAGGATATCTTCTCCAACTTCAATTGGGTCTGAACATTGCTTAAAGACACTTGTAACTTAGATGCGGTAGAGGAAGCATGTGCTAATGTGGAGAAGACCATTTCTCCAGTCTGTCTGTGCAAATCCATCTGGTTAGCTGGATGGATTTGTTTAGTGTCAAAAACAATAGTTGACCTCTTGTAGTCAGTGATCTCTTTGGGGTGAGGCACTTGTGCTTGCAGGAATTCCAGATGAATTCTTCCTTTCTCTATATCAAAGGCTGACAATAGTCTGTGATGTGTTGTGGAAGTTTTCTTCCAGAACTAGGAGTAAGTGATATTAGTCAGCATCTGGTTCTTCTTTTTAATCATATCATATTTCTCAAAGATGCTTACAAGTGCAGATCCTTGTGGATTTTGGGTGGTCACATCTATTTCTGTCTTCTTCTTCGAAGAAGAAGTTGATACCACCTATTGTCTTCTCTCAATCACTATGGGAGAGTAGGGCTCTTCCTCACCAGACATGTGAGTAGCAGGAGTGGTTTTGGGTTTCTTTCTGTATACTCAGAATTCTTCTGCTGATACCTCAGTGATTGAAGGTGAATCAACCTTTCTTGGCCTTTTTTCCTTGGGTATCTGAGGAGTAGCAGTCGGTGAGATAGATACTGAAAGAGATTCCCGTGGCTCTATATCTACCAGAGTATTTACTTCCCATTCTATTTGGTTCACATATTTTTCGATTTCTCGCTCGAGGGTGTGGGCATAGGGTGAACTTTTGTTCTTGGACCTCATCTTTACAATGATACCACTGGTGTCATATCTCCAAATAAAACTAGTGCTGAATTTCATCTCCTTCAACAATTTGTCTTCCTCTTCCCCAACAACTCGACTGTTGCAGATAAATGTGCCTATTTGTCCTTTGATCCTCATCTACTATTTTTTCTTCAGAGACACAAAATGGATGTCATCTGAGTTTATCATCTGACGAATATATTCCAGTGTGAATATTCGAATAGGCACATACTTAGGCAACTTGTATGGAGCTAGTTCACACCCATACACTCTGATTTCCATGTGATTCTGGTATAGAAACCAATCTTCAGTCTTTGCCAGATCTGAAAGGTACAAAACTCTTTGAATTTCTTCATTGATCCTCGGCTCAGGTCTTCCACTAAGCATGCCTACAACTGGATGATAAAACAATTCAATGAATTGTTTAAAGGTGAACTTAGTGGAGTTTCTCCTGAGCAACGACGTCCATAATGTGACTGCTTGAGGCTTTCCTTCCCTTTCCATATTATGCATTGAGAAAGAGAACCTATCCACCTGAAAAAAAATGAAAATGTACGCCAAGATGGATGAGTACCGGAACATGCCCTCTATGGAGAACTGTGAAAACTGCTCATGAATGTTCTCCGCTAGGAAACTGCTATAGTCGAACTGAGTGGTGGATTTTTCCTCGGTAGAGAAAATGGACAGAAAACCCAATATAGGCTCATCCACCCATGCATTTGAAAAATAACCAAGCAGACAACAAAGTGATGAAATGAATTGGTTTCCCTTTTATTAGAACGGGGAGGAAGGATAGGGGGGATTTGATTTGGGGAACTGAGCATCCTATGGGAGAAAAAATTCAAATATTTGGGCTCTTTGAGGAAAAGATAATTTCTGGTATAACTCTGTTATGATTTCGATATTGAAAGGGGATGCAGATTTATTTCTAGGTATATGCATCATCTGATCAATGGCCTCTAGCGTGATGAAGAACAAAGTTTCTCCTGATGACGAGACTATGGCTCTCTGGTTGGGAAGGTAATGACCCTGGAATTTGAGGGAAAATTCAGGGAAATGATGGACCTGGGGAAAAAGATATAAAGGAAGATTGGACTCCCAGATCCCGATTTCATCGCTCTGATCTAGGAAAGTGTCTTTGAGCCACAACTGCAACTCTGTGAAGTCAACTTCACACCTTGTGTCTGATATCAGATGATCTTTGTCGACCAATGGGATCTTGTCGAGGTCGACATCATGTGGGAGGAAAGGATTCTCCCCAACTTCTACCTTCTTGGATTTTGGCGCCATTTCTATGAAGAGTACCTGCAATTCAAACAAAATGTTAGTGGTAATGGCTAAGGCTAGGTGAGAAGTTGTAGAGGCAGAGGAAAATGAATCTCTTGATACGCAGGGAATGTGAATGGAATGGGAGATGGCTGAAACGGGGTTGAATTTGAGTGGACGGGTATCTGTTTGGGCAAACAAGGACAGGTCATATGGACAATAGGTATGTTCCCAGACATAAATGGCCAATGGGTTGTTTAGAGTGTGAGAGTGCAGGATGAAGGACATCTGAAGTGTACCTCTGGTCGATGTGTGCACTGGTGATTGGAAGGCGAACAAGAAATATATGACCTGTAATGGTTAAATGGATGGGACATGCTGACGGGGTCATGATGTGGAACTTGCAGAGGGTGGTGGTGAATCATAACACTGATAGGCAGCAAAATTTTTGAGA
This sequence comes from Picea glauca, assembly GCA_000966675.3. Classification (NCBI taxonomy): domain Eukaryota; kingdom Viridiplantae; phylum Streptophyta; class Pinopsida; order Pinales; family Pinaceae; genus Picea; species Picea glauca. The sequence goes on along the minus strand of JZKD02S0812155.1, from coordinate 483,706 downwards.
GGGGGAGTTGGGACACAATGAGGTGATGCCACGTTGTGATGGGGCTCGCCTGGATTTGTTTCATTACGGACCCCCCCCCCTTCAGTTAAAGGAAGAAAAGTAGGGGGGGGTCCAAGATTCCTTTCTGACCACTGATCTGGGTGAAGACAGATCAGTCATTGATCTGGGTGCATTGTTTAATATCATGTCAGACCGCCCCCCTCCGTTAAAAGCAAAATGGTCGGGGGGGGGGGGTCCAGAATCCTCTGTGAATTGTTCGATTGCACGCTGGTGGGATGGCCATAGATCTGAGTGCACATCTTAAACATCTTTTCAGACCCCCTCCCCATCATTAAAGGTCGAACGGCCGGGGTGGTCCAAAATCTTTTCAGAGCCGTAGATCAGGGTGCTCATCACTTAGTCATATATCTAGGCCCGATCTTTAATTTTCCAGGGCACGATTCAACATATGGCATGGGAATTAGGCTTACTAACTTTTTATGGGTTTTGCGCACTACTTCTTCTGCTCTTTATCACCATGGGATTAGAAAAATACTTCATCATCCAAAATCTTTCATTTTTCATCAATCATCATACATATTTATTGAAAATAAATTGTTTAACCTATGTCCTAACCTACATCATTAGCCCAACTTAGACTGTTGGACTAAGAAAATACTCTACCTAGGGGCTATTTGACCAAGATTAGGCTGTTTGGTCAAATTTATTCACTAACTAACCCATCATCTTGACTAAGATTAGATAGTTTAGTCAAGATTATTCACTAAGACTATCAACATCAATTTAAAAGGACTTGGCCATGTTTAAACTGTATGGACCAAGCCATTGTTATTGCATGGGGCTTCATTTAATTTCTTTTATGCCCTCTTTTATTATTTTCTAATTTTCTTTTTCTTTTTTTCTTTTTCTTTTCTTTTCTTTCTTAATGCAATAGTCTCTGCAAATCAAAAACATTGAGGGGAACAAAAATACAATCAACAGTTGATCATATAAATTATAGGGTTATAATAGTGGCTCCACCTGGGGATGGTATCCTCCTTGCAAGATGCCAAGAATCCTATTTCTTGTTGTCTTGAAAGGCTTTCTCTAGAGTTTCTTTTGCTGCCTGACTTGCTTTATTTCAAAACTTTGATGGCATTATTCAATGTCTTAGGGACTTCTCCATGGGCTTCAAACACCTAGAAAAAAACACCTACACCTAAAAGACTTGTGAAAGAAATGATATATACAATGGAATGGAAAGGTGATATCTCTACTGAGGTGGCAAGTAATGCTTCAACATCCTGCCATTTATGGGTCCCCCTGGCAGGTATGATCCGTCACAATTTGCAAGTAGGAAAGCATTATTTCCTTTGAAGGCCTGAATGGTGTAAGGACCCTTCCACAAGCTATCGAACTTCCCATGTTTACATTTATCTTCATTTATGGAGTCACACCTCAAAACTAGATCACCCAATTCAAAGTTATTCTCTTTGGTTCTCTTGTCATAAATCTTTTCCTGGATCACTTGAGTTCTATCGTAGACTTCTTCTCTAGATTGCATTAGGTGGATCATTTGATTTATTCTTTGTCGGACATCATTTGGTTCTTCTTGTGTTTTCTACAATAGTTTCATGACCGATACTCCTAATGAAAGGGGAAAAACTGCCTCAATGCCATACACCAATTGGTATGGAGACATACCAATCGATCTTTTGGTGCTGATTCTGTCAGCCCACAGTGCGAAGACCAACTTATTATGCCATGATTTCTTGTTTTCCTGCAGTGTCTTTCTGATAATGTTCACCAGACTTTTGTTAGAAGACTCAAATAACCCATTTCCCTGTGGGTAATAAGCCATTGAGTGTCCCAAAGTAATATGATATTGATTACAAAAATCTATGAGCCTTTTGGATCTGAAAGCCATTGCATTATCAGTTATAATTTTTCTAGGGCATCCAAAATGAGACAAAATGTTAGTTTCTAGAAACTTGATGATGATAGAGTCAGTAGATTGCATGCATGGTACATCCTCGATCCACTTGGTGAAGTAGTCTATGGCAGTGAGGATCTATTTATGTTGGCCTGAAGAGGGAGGATGTATTTCACCAATGAATTCTAGCCCCCACTGTTAGAAAGGAGATTCCACAGAGATGGGTTTCATTGGGAGTGGCATAAGCTTCCTTTTCCCTTCCAAGATATAACACTGATGGAAAGAAGAAACCTTCTGGTGAACGTCAGTAAATAGAGTAGGCCAGTAAAATCTAGCTCTCAGAATCTTATTAGTTTTGGTCTTCCAGCTCAGGTGCCCACCACAGTCTCTTGCATGGAAATCTTGAAGAACTTTGTCAGCTTCATCTTTTAACAAGCAGTTAAGCAAGATACCACCAGGATCTTTCCAATAGAGATTGCCTTCCAAAATACAAAATTTCAATGCTTTCAATTTAATAAATCTAGCTTTGGTCTTAGTCAAACCTGGAGGAGCCTGTAAATTGTGGAGTACAAAAATGAGGTCTGCGTAACAAGGGGAATTTAAGAATGCCTCTTTTATGTTTGGAGTCGCTTGCTCTTCCGGTCCGTCTACTGCAGCCAAAAATTTAATATCTAAAGCATGGAAATTAGACTCAACCATCAGTTGGTCAAACCCTGTCCTTTGATTAGTTTAGCAGGTTTAATCTCGATGTCGTATTCCAGAATGATCGCAATCCATTTTCCTCTTCTGCCATCTGAATTATCCTAGGTTAGAATATCCTTCACCACAACATTAGGGACGTAGGCAATTGTGTGAGAATGAAGAATATAGATCCTAAAATATTTTATAGCCTTTACCAGGGCGAAGGCTTGTTTATCCATAATGTTATAATTCAATGCTGCTTATCTTAAAGATTTGCTAAAAAAGGCTATAGGTTTCTCGTACCCTTCACTATTTTTTTGCAACAATACTACTGCTATAGTGTGCTCAGACACGAAAGAGAAAAGATACAAGTCTTTGGTATAGTCTGGGATAATCAGAACTAGATCTTGGGTGAGTGCATGTTTCACTTTCTCAAATGACTATTTGGAGTCGTCGTTCCATTTGAGTGTTGTGTCCTTTTTCAACATATTGGTAATATCCCTGAGAAGCTCAGCCAAGTTTGGTATGAATCTTCTAAGGAAATTTATTTTGCCAATGAAAGATTGCAATTCTTTGATGTTCCTAGGGTGTTCCACCTTCTGGATAGCTTCTATCCTACTGGGATCTATTTTAATTCTGTCTTTTGAGATTATGTGTCCCATCAGTTTACCTTCCTCTAACCCGAAAAGGCTTTTCTTAGGATTTAAAGAAATCCCAAATTTCATGCATTTCTCAAACACATGTCTGAGGTGGAGAAAATGTTTTTCGTCGAATTTGGAGTAGACAATTACATCATCCAGATAAATGACTATAAATTTCCCAGTCTCATCCACAAAGGCAATATCCATTGCTCTTTGGAAAGTAGCTCCAACGTTCATCAAACCGAAAGGCATATTCACATACATGAAAGTGCCCCAGGGTGTGGTAAAAGTTGTCTTCTCTTGATCTTCCGAGTGGACTAAGACTTGGTTGTAACTAGAGAAACCGTCCAGTAAGGAGATCCTACTAGATCTGACCACCCTTTGTAAAATGTGGTCCATTTTGGGTAAAGGGTAATTGTCTTTGAGGGAGACTTTGTTAAGATTTCTGAAATCTATACAGAGCCCGATCTCGCCAGTTTTCTTCCTGGTTGGAACTAGATTAGAAACCCATTTGGAAAACCTCAAGAGGACTATAATCTTGGCATCATACATATTCTTGATTTCTTTCTCTATCAGGGGAAGTAACTTGGGATTAATTCTCCTAAGTTTTTGTCTGAAAGGTTTATGTTCTTCTTTTATGGGAATCTAGTGTTGTATGATGCTTGTGTCATAGGATTTTAAGACCTCGTAGCCCCAAGTGAAAACATCTATATATTCCTTAAAAAGTTCAATGTATTTGCTTTTTTTCTCTAGTGGCAGTGATTTAGATAGTTTTATCATTTTGGGGTTTTCTTCTGTTCCTATGTTGCAGTCTTCAACCTCTTTATCACTAACTTCAATTTTTGGTTTTTTGGCTACATCGTTAAAATCAAACAAGTCTTCCAATGGAACTAAACCACTAGGTAACACGTTATTTTTCATCTGCAGGATATCAAAATCTACATCATTTTCATTGATTTCTTCAGTATCTATTGTATTTACACTACCATTCCAAAAAAACAGATTTATTTACAGCTTCTTCATCCTGTTCTAAATCTATGTTCGTACATTCAAAATCATTTTTACATTGTAGGAAATCTTCAATTTGATCGTCATTTCCAAATACCTGCCAGTATCTGATATTGTCAAGAACCATTGGTCTACACTTCACCTCCACTGTGTACTTGCGAGTGGGATGAAAAGGGATTTTACAAGTAGCTGCTGACGTGGCCAGTCCGCCTGCGAGTATATTTTGTTCTCTAGGAATCACCTACAAATCAACCTCAGTAAAGCATTGGAGAGCATCTAAAACAGCGTTTCTATAGGCTCTAATCTGGGATGTTTTGTTGCATATTCACCTTTGATTTGCTTGTTAATTAATTCAGAATCACCCCTCACCATTATCTGCTTAGCACCAACTTTCTTCAATAATTTCAGGCTGAGCATTAAATCCTCATACTCAGCTATGTTGTTAGTACATTGGAATTTCAGTTTATAGGAATGCTTCTCGGAGTACTTTGATCTGTGGTTATGCATCTACACTCCGACCCCAACTCCTTCTTTACTCACATCACCATTAAAGTCCATGCTCCAAAAGTCTGTTGTCGGTTCTTCATTTTCTTCAAACATGGGGTTTCTCACTTCGACAGAAGCTTTATCATCCTTTGAATCAGGTGCATCATCCTCCATTTGTACGATTTGTTCCTCAACATCACCATCGTTGTATAGGATAAAAGAATCCAGATCAGAGTGTGCAGAGTATAGTGGGTAATTGTGTGGCTTTTCCTGGCTATTGACCATATACTTCATCAGCGTTTCTCTGTAAATTCTTCTCTATTGACCGAAAACTGGAATGGTGGCATAGGATATATCTAGTTGTAGGGTTCCTCTCAATTTATCTCCCCAAGATCTTGATAGCAACATACCATACTTGGGGGGAATATCTGCCATGATGATGTCCATCACCAAACTTTTCACTGGAATTTGAGCCGAGGTGATGCATAAGTCTTTAATTAGGCCTATACATTTGACCTTGCTGGAGTCGAAAGAATGCAAATATTTGTAGGGTCTGGTGACCTCGAGTCCCAAATTTTCCATCATGGCTTTGGGAATTAGGTTGTGAGAGGCTCCTGAATCTAGCATAGCTTTGTGTAGTATTAGATCGTAGATATTTAGGCTAATGTAAAAAGGAGCCAAGATGCCATTATTAGTTTGACTGTCAACTTCAAGATCGAATAGGAGTTCAGGTCGATCATCGATAAGGTTTACTATGTCAGAGTGGTGTACAGATCCAACATCCAAGGATTTGGAACCTATATCAGGTTCTATGCTTAAATATTTCATCACCTAAGACCTATAAGTGTTCTTATTCATCATCTCGGATAAGGGAATAGGAATCTTCAATTTTGCTAGTTCCCCTTCGACGCTGAAAGGAACGATGGTTTTGTTTAAACTTTGTACTTCTGATTTATCGATAGAAACTTTATGGACAGGTGCACCTGTTTGAATGGTTGATGAAACTTTTGTTCGACTTGTTCTCTTAAGGATTTATGGAGTTTTTTGCGTAAGAGATTCAATGTCATTCCACTCATGGGTTTTCTTGGGAAGGTTTTCTGAGGTTTTCTTGGTTTCAATAGCCTTCTTTGGAGAATTCTTGTTAGCCTTCTTGCTTCTCAGGTTATACTACCTGTGAACCTCCATTATAGCATTCTCACATGCTTGTTGTTCTATTTTCTTAGCTTACTCATTTACCTTTGTTTGTGACAGGAGAAAGATTTTGTGTTCTTCCTTGGTGAGAAAAATAGATTCATGATCGTGATCATGATCACGCATTAGATTTATATGAGCATCATCAAACTCCTCAATAACTTCCTCCCCACCATCAACATAGTTTTCTTGGAGAGGTGGTCTAATCTGTTGATCAGGTCCCCATTGTTCCCATTGATCCCTAGGATCTCTTTGTCTAATCTAGGGTGGATTTCTCCTAAAGTTCGAGTTTCTGATTTGAGGGGCATCTTGGTTCTCCCTAGGTGGGTTCCTATCAGTTATGGTGAGTCTCTCCATCATTTTCTCCATAGCTCTGGCTAGAGAATCTAATTTGGCATCAGATGAGGAAGTAGAAGGTTCTTCCTTGATGGTGACCCTATTTTTTGTTCTCTACCTGGCCCTTCTGGCCAAAAGGTTTGCTTCTACACTGACCACACTTCTTTTCATGTCTTCCAAAGTTGTTGCGTTTCTCTCCCTTAATTGATATGACATGTCAGCGTCAAAACCATCAGGGAAATTTATTAATGCCAAACCTTGGGGTGGTTTGATTTCAGTTGGGATGGCATTGTATAGATTGTTGAAATGATTGCAGTAATCATGCACTGTCTCTCCTTGGTTCCTTCTAATGTTCTCATATTCTGACAGAATCTGGAGAGGGTTTTTCTTTACATCCCACCTGTCAAGGAAAGTCCTATAAAAACCAACAATATCAATAATGGCAGCAGCACGCAGGGTTTTGAACCACTTTTTAACTTCTCCGGTCAGACTTTGTGAAAATAACCTCATCTGCATCGGCTTCATCCACTTCATGCAGGTCAAAGTAATCACTCATTTTGTAAACATGTTGTTGTGCGTTTAAAGGTCCAGAACCATCGAACTGTGGAAGTCTAGTTTGATAATCTTGGGGCATGTCATGTAAAGGAGAAACCAATACCAACGGAGCATATCTTGCCGCCATGATTGGTGGAGGAGGATAAACAACAACCTGTGTGACAGGAGAGGAAATGCTTGAAGATATAGAGGATGAAGGGCTTGGAGGAATGGAGTAACATGGTGTAATTTTAGCATAAACTGCAGCGATGGTTAAAACAGGAAGTTCGACAGACTACTGAAGATGTAGCTTGTCTAAGGATTCACCAAGATTTGTGACTAAGTCTTCGAGCTTATTAGTCTTGGAGTGAAAATGTTGCTCAACTTCAGCTCTAGGAGAAAGTATCTCAGGGGTCCTGGAATGAAAAACGGTTTGGTCTAAGAACGTTTCACTGACAAAACTGTCAGATTTTGTCTTGAAAAGACTTGTTTGAAAGGGTATCTCAGACTCAAGGTCTGGAAGAACAACTAACTTTTCAGGGGTGGAAAAAGACATCAGAAGTGGGTTGTTACTCCTCGAAATTTCTACAGTACCTTTCTTCCTAAGTAGTCTTTCGATATTGTCTATTACTTTTGCAGGTTCTAGGTCAGGATGAGATCTAGTAGAAATTCTTTTGGGAGCCAGAACTGATGATTTTATTCTACCTTTGGAGACTTTGGTTATTTATGCACAAACTTTAACAACCTCTGAACATTATTTCTAGGTAAAGATTAGGGTTTGTGTTTTTTCCAGAAATAAAGTCGTCTTTGTTCTAGGGGAAAGAAAACAAGGGGTGGAAAGTTTGTTTTAGTTCTTCCCCAGTGGGGTCGCCATTTATGTTATCACTCTGTAAATTCCTAGAGGTTGTTATGAGGTAAGAAGAAACTTATTAGAGGTAACCTTAACCAGCCACTTCGAAACTGGAAGCTAGCCTTACCAGTTTCAGAGAGGGATCTCTTCGTGAGTTCTACATCTGTTTGAGTTTTTGAAGATTTTAGGCTAGTTAGAAAGAATATAACCGAGTTGTTTGTATTGTTTTTGAATGAAGTGGCTGAATATCAATTACGCTTCCACTGGGCTATGGGGTTTGTTTTTAAAAGATAGAAGTTAAAGACAACTTTACAAGATTCATTTCACAGGGCGAGATAGTGCTAATGCTAGATTCTTTAGAAATAAAAATGGTGTATTGTTGAAAAGGTGAGATATCAGTTAAAACAAAAAAGCATTTAAGAATTTATTTGTTATAACATCGGAGGAAGAACATTTAAATCTGTAAAAGATTAAGAACATAGTACACAATGGTAAATTATGCAACTTTAACTTCTTTTAAAGATTAGACTTTTGAAAGACCATATGATATCTGAGAAAGAAAAAACTTGTACACAGACAAAGGGAACTTCACCAACAATTTCACACGCAGGAATCCTGTGAAAATTCTCTTTATATTACTGGAATAACTTCTTGATACAAATTACAGCAACAAGAGCATGCTCGGGCGTAAAGATTAACAACCCTTCCTACTTCTAAGTGAGAAATATTTATAACAAAAGTTACAACGACCCTGTCATTAATGATCAGGGCATGAAAGAGTCTGAGTCTAACTAACTAATCTAACAAGATGCGGAAATGTAGTAATTGATGATGATATGTTGAATATCTCATGCTGATTTTGGGGAAGACTATTGTTGAGTCATTCAGATGACCTCAACCGTGTTGTACATTGAGCTAGATGTTGAGGTGGATGATGCTTTGCCTTTAATCAATCAAATCACACAGCTCATCCCATCTCTGTGTGCTTGGGATGGTAATTTTCAATAATCGGTGGTAAACTTTGTCCATCTCAGTGTATTTATAAAAAGTCGGTTTGATGATGAAGACATACTTGATCTCGTGCTAAATGTTGAGGTCATGCTGCATATTCTCCAAGAATGATTTGCCTGTGATGTTGCCATGTATCCCTGGAAACATGGAACTATCTTTGGCCATGATTGCGATCCTTTGCTTGTAATCGGACATAGTCATTAGTTTATCATTTAGGACACGTAGATCAGGAAGACCCTTTTTCTGTAAGGATTCAATCTTGATAAAAAATCTTTGAACTTCAATGTCCATGTTCTGTGCCTTTTCCTCCAACTATAACATCAGTCCTCTTTTATTCAATACTATTTTTCCCTCGAGGATAGTCTTTGTTTTGTCTTCGACTTTCAATTCTTCCAGCTCTTCTTTGGTTTTGGAGTTCAGAAACTGGATGATCTCGTTGGCCGTTGAGGGCATCTCACCCAGCTCTGTTCTTATCCTGTCAATGGCTTGCCTACTCTTTAACACCAGATCATGTTGCTCGAACATGATTTGCACCATGGGCCAAATTTCATTTATGTATTTTACAATATTTGTCCATATGTTTTCCTTGGCCTCTGCTAATGTCTTGCCCGCCACTGTTTGTTTCTGGAGCTGTTCTATTTCTTGCTTAAGCTTCTCTATTGCATGTCTCTCAACATTATATCTTGTTTGGAAATAGGATTTGAGTTCTTGGAGATTTTCAACCTCCCTTTTCAACCTATTAATCTCTGTCTCTTGCAAATTCATTTCCTCCATGGACTTTGCTAGCTCCACAATTTTTTCCAGTGCTGTCAATGGGGCTGTTGATGGAATTTATGCTGTAGTGGTTGTTGGAACTGTTGTTGTACTTACTTATGCAATGGGAATTTCACTCAATGGGATGACTTCCATTGGTGTCATTTGTTCCTTTTCTTTCAATAATCTTTCCAACTCTATCTCCATTTCTCTGAGCTGTGCGTTCTGCTGCATGATAAGCTTCAACAATTCTTTTTTCTCGTTTTCGGCTTCAGCTACCTCTTTAGCTTGTGAATCCTCTATTGGTGGAAATTTCAATTGTTTTCTCAAATATGCAATGTCAACATTCTTTTCCTTCAACATTTCCTCTGTTGCTTTAACATTCAAGGGATCATACCCAATCTTAAGCACAAACTCCTCTAAGGATTTTATTTTATTATCCTTTGCAAAAGAGGATATCTTCTCCAACTTCAATTGGGTCTGAACATTGCTTAAAGACAACTACAACTTAGCTGAGGTAGAGGAAGCATGTGCTAATGTGGAGAAGACCATTTCTCCAGTCTGTTTGTGCAAATCCATCTGGTCAGTTGGATGGACTTGTTTAGTGTCAAAAACAATAGTTGACCTCTTGTAGTCAGTGATCTCTTTGGGGTGAGGCGCCTATGCTTGCAGGAATGCCAGATGCACTCTTCCTTTCTCTGTATCAAAGGCTGACAATAGTCTATTCTGTGTTGTGGAAGTTTTCTTCCAGAACTAGGAGTAAGTGCTATTAGTCAGCATCTGGTTCTTCTTTTTAATCATATCATATTTATCAAAGATTCTTACAGGTGCAGATTCTTGTGGATTTTGGGTGGTCATAGCTATTTATGTCTGCTTCGAAGAAGAAGAAGAAGTTGACACCACCTGTTGTCTTCTCTCAATCACTGTGGCAGAGTAGGGCTCTTCCTCACTAGACATGTGACTAGCAGGAGTGGTTTTGGGTTTCTTGCTGTATACTCATAATTCTTCTGCTGATGTGATTGAAGGTGAATCATCCTTTATTGGCCTTTTTTCCTTGGGTATATGAGGAGTAGAAGTCGGTGAGATAGATACTGAAAGAGATTCTCGTGGCTCTGTATCTACCAGAGGATTTACTTCCCATTCTGTCTGGTTCACATATTTTTCGATTTCTGGCTCAAGGGTGTGGGTATAGGGTGAACTTTTGTTCTTGGACCTCATCTTTGCAATGATCCCACTGGGGTCATATCTCCAAATAAAAATAGTGTTGAATTTCATCTCCTTCAACAATTTGTCTGCCTCTTCCCCAGCAGTTCGACTGTTGCAGATAAATGGGCCTATTTGTCCTTTGATCCTCATCTGCATTTTTTCTTTAGAGACACAAAATGGATGTCATCTGAGTTTATCATCTGACGAATATATTCCAGTGTGAATATTCGAACAGGCACATACTTAGGAAACTTGTATGGAGCCAGTTTGCACCCATACACTTTGATTTCTATGTGATTCTAGTATAGAAACCAATCTCCAGTCTTTTCCAGATCTGAAAGGTGCAGAACTCTTTGAATTTCTTCATTGACCCTCGACTCAGGTCTTACACTAAGCATGCCTACAACTGGATGATAAAACAATTCAATGAATTGTTTAAAAGTGAACTCAGTGGAGTTTCTCTTGAGTAACGTCGTTTATAATGTGACTTCTTGAGGTTTTCCTTCCTTTTCCATATTCTGCATTGAGAAAGAGAACCTATCTGCCTGAAACAAAACGAACATGTAAGCCAGGATGGATGAGTACCAGAACATGCCCTCTATGGAGAACTGTGAAAACTTCTCGTGAATGTTCTCCACCAGGAAAGTGCTGTAGTCGAACTGAGTGGTGGATTTTTCCTCGGTAGAGAAAATGGACAGAAAACCCAATATAGGCTCATCCACCCACGCGTCTGAAAAATAACCAAGTAGACAACAAAGTGGTGAAATGACTTGGTTGCCCTTTTCTGAGAACAGGGAGGAAGGATAGGGGGGATTTGATTTGGGTAACTGAGCATCCTGTTGGAGAAAAAATTCAAATATCTGAGCTCTTTGAGGAAAAGATAATTTCTGGTATAACTTTGTTATGATTTCAAGATTGAAAGGGGATGCAGATTCATTTTTGGGTATTTGCATCATCTGATCAATAGCCTCTGGCATGATGAAGAAAAAAGTTTCTCCTGATGAAGAGACTATGGCTCTCTGGTCAGGAAGGTAATGGGCCTGGCATTTGAGAGCAAATTCAACGAAATGATGGACCTGGGGAAAAAACATTGGAGTCCCTCAAGCCCGTTTCATCGCTCTGATCTAAGAAAGTGTCTTTGAGCCACGACTGCAACTCCACGAAGTCAACTTCGCACCTTGTGTCTGATATCAGATGATCTTTGTTGGCCAATGGGATCTTGTCGAGGTCGACATCAAGTGGGAGGAAAGGATTCTCTCCGGCTTCTGCTCTCTTGGACTTTGGCACCATTACTATGAAGAGTACCTGTAATTCAAACAAAATGTTAGTGGTAATGGTTGTGGCTGGGTGAGGCATTGCAGAGGCAGAGGAAAATGAATCTCTTGATATGCAGGGAATTTGAATGGAATGGGAGACGACCAAAATGGGGTTGAATTTGAGTGGACGGGTATGCATTTGGGAGAACAAGGACATGTCATATGGAAAATGGGTATGTGGCCAATCATAAATGGCCAACGGGTAGAGAGTGAGAGTGCGGGATGAAGGACCTCTGAAGTGTACCTCTGTTCAACATGTGCATTGGTGATTGGAAGGCGAATGGGAAAGATATGACCTGTAACGGTTAAACGGATGGGACATGCTAATGAGGTCATGACGTGGAACTTGCAGATGGTGGTGGTGAATCGTAACGATGATAGGCAGTAAAAGTTTGGAGAGGGGGAGTTGGGACGCAATGAGGTGACACCATGTTGTGATGGGGACCACCTGCATTTGTTTCATTCTGGACCCCCCCTCCCCCCCTTCAGTTAAAGGAAGAATAGTCAAGGGGGTTTGGGATTCCTTGCTGACCATTGATATGGGCGCAATCGGATCAGCCGTTGATCTGGGCGCGTTGTTTAACATCATGTCGGACCCCCCCCCTCTCCGTTAAAAGCAAAATGGTCGGGGGGGTCCAGAATCTACTGTGGATCATCTGATTGCACGCTGGTGGGATGGTCGTAGATCTGAGTGCACATATTAAACATATTTTCAGATCCCCCCCACACACCGTTAAAGGTTGAACGATCAGGGGGGGTCCGAAATCTTTTCAGAGCCGTAGATTTGGGCGCTCACCGCTCATTCGTAGATCTAGGCCTGATCTTTAATTTCCAGGGCACGATTCAACATATGGCATAGGACTTAGTCTTACTGACTTTTTATGGGTTTTACACACTGCTTCTTCTGCTCTTTATCACCATGGGATTAGAAAAACACTTCATCATCCAAAATCTTGCATTTTTTTATCAATCATCATACATATTTATTGAAAAGAAACTATTTAACCTATGTCCTAACCTACATCATTTCACCTTTAGCCTAGCTTAGACTGTTGGACTAAGAAAACACTCTACCTAGGGGATATTTGACCAAGATTAGGTTGTTTGGTCAAATTTATTCACTAGCTAACCTATCATCTTGACTAAGATTAGACAGTTTAGTCAAGCTTATTCACTAAGACTATCAACATCAATTTAAAAGGACTTGGCATGCTTAAACTGTATGGACCAAGCCATTGTTAATGCATGGAGTTCCATTTAATTTCTTTTATGCCCTCTTTTATTCTTTTCTCATTTTCTTTTTCTTTTTTTTTCTTTTTCTTTTCTTTTCTTTCTTAATGCAGTAGTCTCTGCAAATCAAAAACACTGAAGGGAACAAAAATACAATCAACAATTGATCCTATAAATTATAGGGTTATAACACGAGGTTAGGGTTTTGGATTTTCTTTATGTTAAAAAGTCCTTTGGAGCCTCATTTTAAACATCATCATCTTCTTTCGAATGAGCGTAGTCGTCACATCTCTTCTCAGAGATAAGTTGCCACCATTCTAGCGAGTTCATTCACTCTGTAATTTTACAGTCTATGTACATTTATTTCATTAATAGAAATAGTGTATTATTGTATATATGTCCCTCTAGTTATATATCTGATATATCCATGTTATATTATTGGATCTCTTGCAATATCTCTATATATTTACTTTTTATATCTCTACCTTCATTTTGTTCTCAAAATAATCTGGATCAATCCCTCAACCATGTACTTATCCACATGCAATTATACTATAGTTCCCTTGTACTAATAATGAAATAGAGTATGAAGCACTAATTCAAGGATTAATTCTGACACTTCAAATGCAAGTCAAAGATTTAGTGGTAACTGGTGATTCAAAATTGGTTATAAATCACATCAGAAGAAGGTATAAAATCAAGAAATAAAAATTGAATCATTATGCAAGGAGAGTTTTGGAAATCATACATTATTTTATTTCTTTCAATATCTCTTTTGTTCCTCGAGAAAAGAATAAAAAAGTAGAGTGATTGGCAGTAACAACATCTCTTTTCAATAAAGATGATTCTCAAAATCAGAATCCCTTTCATGTCAAAACAATTTTCCGACCATCAATACTTGATAATCAAGAGTATTGGAAAGTTTTTGAAAATGATGAGCACATTGCATATTTTCTAGTTGAACAAGTAGTAACATCATATGGTATTTCAGAAGAAAATCAAAAGCAGATTTATGATTAGAATATTTATTCTCCCAAAGAATTATGTTACCCTTGAGTCTCTCTTCACAAGCCACGACCAAAAAAATACAATGGACACAGTGGATAAATCCTCCATTAGAAAATTTCAATAGACTTAGAAAATAAACATTGGAACATATGATGTTCCTAATTGTATAAATCTTGGTACAAGTTGCACTACTGAAGAGGTTGAACAATATACTCTTCTTTTTAAAGAGTTTCAAGATATTTTTTCATGGAGTTATGATGATCTAAAATAATATGATAAATCTATTTTTCAACATACCATACCATTCAAACAAGGGTCAAAACATTTTAAGAAAAAATCAGGAGTGATAAATCCAAAGTTGAAGCCCTTGGTAAAAATTGAGCTAGAAAAATTGAAAAGAGTTGGTATAATTTTTCCAAACAAACACTCATAATGGATTTCAAATCCTTTGTTAGTTAGAAAAAGGAATGGAGATATTCGTATTTGTGTGGATTTTAGAGATCTCAATTGAGAAAGTATTAAAGATAACTACCTACCCCAAAACATGGAGATGTTACTGTAGCAGGTCACTAGTTTTGCATTGATGTTTATGCTAGATGATTTTTTTGGATACAATCAAGTAATTGTGGCTAAATAAGATAGACCCAAGACTGCATTTGTTACACCATGGGGAACATATGCCCATGTTTGCATGACATTTTGATTGAATAATATTGGTGCAACATTTTAAATAGAAATGGACCATACTTTTAATGATTTAATTGGGAAGTTTATGGCAGATTATTAAGATGAATTAAGCATTCATTCAGAATTAAGAAGGATAAATAATTTGAATGCACGTCGGAAACCCAAAATGATTTGGAAAACATCAAACATGAAATCACTATTGCTCATGTTCTTGTTAGTCTACATTTTGATAAAGATTTCATATTGTATTCATCTTCTTCTAAAGAGACTATCACCTCCATACTTACCCAGAAGAATGAAAAAGGGGAGGAACTTCCAATTTCTTTCATGAGAAAAACCTTATATTACTATGAACTAAAAAATTCTATGATTGAAAAACATGCTCTTTCTTTGGTAAAGGAAATTGCTCATTTCAGTACCATATTTTGTTAGCTTGCATTATTGCCTATGTACCATACTCACCTATCAAAATTTTGCTTAACCAATAACTTAGAGAAGGTAAATGAGAAAACAGATTGGCCAAACTTCAAGAACATGGTTTAGATATTAAACCTCCAAAATTTATTAAGGGACAAGGACTATGAAAAATAATTACTAGAATTGAAGCTGTAAATATTTATGCTCCCAATACAAGTGGTGCCATCACACAAAGTTCATCTCTGTCGGTGTCTAAATGGTATAATGACATAATATTTTATCTAAAATCGAGGAAATTTCCTGTTGTTATGTCTTCTAAGGAGAGAAAATCCTTAAAGATGAAAACCAATTAGTATGTATTAGTTTCAGGAGTCCTATTTTGAAGAAAAATTGATGGTATTTTATTGAGATGTTTAGATCATATAAAGGCCAAAGAAATACTATGAGAATTTCATGAAGGAGTTTGTGGTGAACACTTTGCACATGTTTTTGACTGATCATAGAATCATTTGGGATGGTTATTATTCGCCAACCATGTTTAGAGATGCTTATCCAATAATTAGAAAATGCCTCTCATGTCAAAAAATTTCAAGAAGGATGAAAAGAACAGTGATGCCACTACAATTAATATCAATTGAAGAACCATTCACGCAATAAGGTTTGGATGTAATGTCCCTCTTAACCCAAGATCTAGTAAAGGACATTCATATATTTTCATTCCAACTGATTATTTTACAAAGTGGCAGGAAACTATTTCCTTGAGGAACAATGACTCAAAACAGTTGATCATTTTCCTGAACGAGAACATTCTATCTAGATTCAATGTCCTTGAGAAGTTCCTAACAATTAATGACTCATTTTTTATTGGATATAAGTTTACAAATTTTTGTGGAGAATATGGTATTATTATGGGACAATCATCCAACTATTATCCACAAGGAAATAGTTTGGCTTAATCAACTAATAAAACATTGATTTAAATTCTCAAGAAAACAGGTGCAGACAACCATAAAAGTTGGCACAATAAGTTGAAAAATGTGCTTTGGGAAACCCATATCACTCTGAAATATATCACTAGACATTCACCATATAACTTGGTATATCGAAAATAAGAAAGGATGCATTTGTATATGGAATGAAATGCATTGGTCACTACCACAAATGATGAAAACATGGAATAAATGTCGCATCTTAAAAAACAATGTCATGAGATTTAGCAATTAGAAGAACATAGAGTACAAGCAGTAATAACTATGAGCAAGATACAACAATCAGTCAAAAACATTTTGATAAAATCACCACTACAAGATATTTTCAAAAATATCAACTAGTTCTATTCTAGAACAAAGTAAGAGAGAAACCATATTTTCATACAAAGTTTGAAGATCTTTGGATTGGTCGGTGTCAAATTGAAAATGTTATTGGGTTCAACTATTATTTTTTGAAAGACATGGAAGGAACAGTTCAAGAATTACCTATAAATGGGCAATACCTCAAGAACTTCTTCTATAAAATCCCCAATTCTCAACTTGTACATAGTCTATTAAAAGTTTACTCCTTTTTATATTCCTAGCATGTATTTTTTTATTCTTTCTCGTTTTCTTTTGTCTCCCTCATTAAAATATTAATGTCTAGTTCCTTCTATCCAATGGAAAAGGCTCTCTGTATTCTCAGCAACCCGTAGGGTATTATTTTCCCATAGTTGGAGATGAATGTAAATCCACTTTTCTAGATCAACTCTTATTGTGTTTTGTGTTGGGTTATTGAGAGCAGGTGAATCAATAAGAGAGAAATTCAATCCTTTTTAACCACAATATGCTAGTGTTATATCAATGTACCATTATCATCCAATAGTTTCAGAGTAAATAAACAATGAACAAATGAGAAATCATACACATACACAGTACACCAGTGTTTTTACATGGAAAACCAAAGCGAGAGAAACCACAAAATGTTTTTTCTTATATGTCTTTAAGAATTACATTCATTGGAAGCACCAACTTCCTTTGTTTTCCAGCTGCAACTGGAAGGAGTATCCAACTCCCTAATTTCTCAAGCTACAACCTGAGGGAAGCTCCAACTCCCCAATTCTCCGGCTAAAACTAGAAGGAGGCTATGACCCCCTATGTTCTCTGGCTACAACCAGAAGGTGGATAAAACCACCTATCCTTGCCCCGTCTAACCTCCTTAACATAGAAGTAGAATGATGGAACCACTGTCAGACTATCATTGTGAGATATACTGTTGTAAATAGTACCAATCAAGATTTAATCATCATCTAACAACCTGTACAAATAACTTATGCCAACATGTACCATACATTAACCTGTACCATAAACAAATTCATCAACCATGCACCAAACCTGTACAAATAACCTGTCACAATAACTTGTCCAAACAACTTGTAATCAACCTGTACCATAAACAAGTGCATCAACCATGCACCAAACTATACCTCAACCTATACCATGAACAAGTGCATAAACCATGCACCAAACCTATACAAATAACATGTCACAACAACCTATCCTAACAACCTATCAAAACAACTTGTATCATCAATATTATCAACCAAATTAGATCTACTCACCAAGATCAATCACCAAGACAAATCTCAAAGATGTGCATCAACCAAGCATAACACAACAACTCATAATCATCACCAAGATCAATATGTGCTTCTAATAATATAC
>JZKD02S0812155.1:454307-465217 GCA_000966675.3 Picea glauca | reverse complement strand
AACTCATACCATTATCCATCAAACAAATTTGGGTCCATTACCCAAACTTTTCTCCAACTTCACATGGCCATAACTCTCTAACCGCGAGGAGTTATGTGACGTTCCACATACCACCAGAAATGGAATGAAATATACTATCCATAGGGAATATCCGTACCTGAAAATATATCAAAACTCATACCATTATCCATCAAACAAACTTGGGTCCATTACCCAAACCTTTCTCCAACTTCACATGGACATAACTCTCTAACCGTGAGGAGTTATGTGGCATTCCACATGCCATCGGAGATGACATGATATGTACTATCCATATGGAATAGTCGTCCCTGAAACTATATCAAAAATCATACCATTATCCATCAAACAAACTTGGGTCCATTACCCAAACCATTGTGCTACCAGACTTTCTTCAAGGGTTGACATCAATGACAACCAACCCAATTAATCAACAATACCCCCCTTTGGCATTGATGGAAACACTCTGATGTAATACTGAAGTCATGTCACTCATGCTCCCTCTCTACCTTTACCTTTTCATTTACTTTTGCATCTGATAAATCTCTCCCCCTTTGTTATCAATGTTAAAGGTATCTTTCCATCCAGAGTTGCTCCCCCTAACTGAATTGTACTTGGGGATACTCCCCCTACCTGAACTCTTCCTGAAACTAATCTTCCAACTTGAACTGTCCTCTTTATGGTGCTTCCTCGTGTAGATCTAATACATATAAGATAAGCATTCAAAATCATTCATTTTGGAGTAGAAATTACTCTGAGTATCTGGCGAAGATAATCAAAGGCTTCTCTTGGAAGAAGTTTTGTAAAGATGGTTTCCACTTGTTCTTTTGTGCCCACATATTCAAATCTGATGTTCTTCTCTACAACCTGTTCCCATAGAAAGTTATACTTTATTGGAATGTGCTTCATTTTGGAGTGCATCATTGGGTTCTTTGATATACTGATGGCACTTGTATTATCACAATAGATTGGAATGGGATCATCATACTCAACCTGTATATCTGTTAGATTTTGTTTCATCCATAGAACCTGTGTAGAACATGTTGTTGATGCAATATACTCTGCCTCGGCTATAGATAAGGATACCTATGATTGTTTCTTGCTTAACCATGATACTAAAATTTCACCCAAGTAGAACACTGCTCCACTAGTGCTTCATCGATCATCAATACAACCTTCCCAATCTGCATCTGTGTAGGCAATAAGTGATAGATCCTTTCCTTTTGGATACCATAATCCAAAGTCTTATGTTCCTTTGAGATATCTGAAAATCCCCTTCACTTCTAATACATTTGATTCCTTTGGTGCAGCTTGAAATCATGCCACCTGTCCAACTGATTTCATTACATCTGGTCTAGATGTTGTCACATATAGTAAGCTACCAACCACTGACCTATCTTCATCTCGTTTTATTTCCAATCTTGCAATCTCTGGGACCTGGTCTTTGTTTATATGTTCTTCATGTTTTCTTATCCATACTTTCTTATATTTGATATCAGTGTTCTCTTCCATGGAAGTATCAATCATGCTTCTACAATCACTGGCTATGTGTCCATAGTTATGAAATTTGTAACACTCAATGTTACGTGTGTCCACATAGGCACTTCTTGCTTGAACATTTCTTTTATAATCCCTGCAATCTGCAACCTTTTGTCCAAAATTAGTACAATAAAAATAATGACCATAAAAGAAATTTCCATACCTGAGAGTGAATGATGTTCTTTGTGGTGTATTCCTTCTGAATTTCTGCCTTGACTGATCATGATCATGATTGAAGCTTATTTATAGCTTGAACACAAATGTATCTTCAATAGTTTTCTTAGATTCTGGTTGACCATGATTCCTTCCTTTGAGTACTTCTGCATAACTCGTTATATTTTCTTCAATCTTCTTTTCTAGCAACCTATAATGCTTATCTTCATTCTTTGTAATTGATGTGGATGTTTTTGTATCTTCAACGTTCTTTTTGTTCTTGATGATTTTACTTCTCAATGTGACAACTTCTTCTTCAATCTTCTGAACCTCTTCTTTTTCTTTAATATCTAAGACTTCATGACTTCTTTTGTTCTCTTCACTTCTTCAAGCTGAATTTTTAATTTGATTATTTCTTCTTCAAGTACTTTCTCTTCTTGACCAAAATATGACTCAAGCTAGTTTAGATCATTAGTTCTTTCCTTAAGATGATCTGTCATTATATTCTCTCTCATTTCTGCTTCTTCCTTTTGTGTTTTCATGTTGGTTTCCAAACATTGCTTTTGATATTCAAGATTTTCTTCAATCTTTATAGCTTCCTCTAGTTGAGTTCTTAAGTTCTCAATGACCCTTTGGGATTCTTAAAAAATTTGAACACTTTCCTTTTGTTTCATCAATTCTTTCTTGAGTGACTTGTTTTTTTCTCTTAGTTTATCTAAAGCACTAATCATTTTTGCCTCATATTTGTCTTCCTTTTCAATTTGTTTTTTTGTCTCATTTCCTTCATGTCATTCTATTTCAAGATGTATGTGTTTTTAACAATTAAAGAAAAACAACATACATTTGTTGATTATGTAGTCTTCTTTTTTGAAACTGTTTGATATGGTGAACATATTTAATCTTGATCTGTACCTGCATATTCTTTGGCATTTTATGAATTTGTGATGGGTGAAGAATATGTTTCATGTAACTTATCCAAAATTTCTTTGGTTGATAAACATTTACCAACCTTTTCTCTTATCGGATTAGGTAATCCTTCCCAGTTGAAATCCATTGTTATTTTGTTATTCTTCTTCAATTCCTTCTTGGATGCAGTATTTTCCCTTTTTGATCTATCATATCATGTAATGACTAATAACCAAATATAATTCCCCTGTTCCTGTAAAAATACTTTCATCATTATGTTCCACATCTCATACTTTAAACCATTATGACCATTAAACAATGGTACCCCATTCTCAGAATAATGCATAATCTCCTTCCAGTGGTTAAATTGTTTCCTAAAGGAACCTGCTCTAATACCAATTGTTGGAATACTGAGAGGGGGGGTGAATCAATAATAGAGAAATTCAATCATTTTTAACCACAATATGCAAGTGTTATATCAATGTAGCATTATCATCCAATAGTTGTAGAGTAAATAAACAATGAACAAATGTGAAATCATACACATACACAGTACGCCAATGTTTTTACGTGGAAACCCAAAGCAGGAGAAAACCACAAAATGATTTTTCTTATATGTCTTTAATAATTACATTCATTGTAAGCACCAACTTCCTTTGTTTTCCATCTGCAACTGGAAGGAGGCTCCAACCCCCTAATTTCTCAGGCTACAACCTGAGGGAAGATCCAACTCCCAATTCTTTGGCTACAACCAGAAGGAGGCTATGACCCCCTATGTTCTTCGACTACAATTGGAAGGTGGCTACAACCACCTATCCTTCCCTCGTCCAACCGCCCTAACGTAGAACTAGAATGATGGAACCATTGTCACACTATCACTGTGAGATATACTACTGTAAACCTGTACCAATCAACCTATAATCGACTTGTAACAACCTGTACAAATAACATGTGCCAACATGTACCATACATCAACCTGTACCTCAACCTGTACCATAAATAAATGGATCAACAATGCACAAAACCTTTACAAATAACCTGTCACACTAACCTGAAATCAACATGTACCATAAACAAATGCAACAACCATGCACCAACCTGTACCTCAACTATTGGATTACTGAGAGGGCAGGTGAATCAATAATAGCGTAATTATAATCCTTTTTCTCCAAATAATACAAGTGTTATATCAATGTAAAATTATTATCTAATAATGAGCAATAAGAAATGAACAATCACACACATACACAGTACACCAGTGTTTTACGTGGAAACCCAAATTGGGATAAAACCACAGAACACTTTTTCTTATATGTCTTGAAGAATTACATTCATTGGAAGCACCAACTTCCTTTGTTTTCCAGCTACAAATGGAAGGAGGCTCCAACCCCCTAGTTTCTTAGGCTACAACATGAGGGAAGATCCAACTCCTCAATTCTTTGGCTACAACCAGAAGGAGGCTACAACCCCCTATGTTCTCCGGCTACAACCGGAAGGTGGATACAACCACCTGTCCTTGCCTTGTCCAACTGCCATGAAGTAGAATGATGGAACAACTGTCACACTATCACTATGAAATATACCAATGTAAACATGTACCAATAAACCTGAACTGTGCATCAACCATGCATCAACCTGTACCTCAACCTGTAATCAACCTGTACCATAAACAAGTGCATCAACCATGCACCAACCTGTACCATAAACAAGTGAAACCAACCATGTACCAAGTATGTGCCAATCATGTTTCAAGTACTCATCATCTATGAATCATCAATATGTACCAACATCATGAACTATACACCTCATGTATGTGCCAACTCATCAACTACTTGTCTCAACCATGTACCCAATTTGTACCTCAACCAAAATCCCTCGTCAACTTCATAATCCAAATATGATTTGTAACTCTGTACTAGACCTGGTGTATATGATCACATTCCTGCAAACCTTCCTTAACTTTAACAACAAGAGACTTGCATTTTCATCAAACTTTTCTTTGGTCTCACATGACTAGTTTTGGACTGGTCAAGAACCCTAACTTGAAATAATCAAAACTTTGTACCTATAATGAATGAAGATCTGAAACTGATACATAATTTCTTTAGTGTGTTTTATACAATCCTCCAGGTTTCACTACTTGTAACCTCTAATAAAATGATTTATAGCAAAAATGGCACACCTTGCTGAATTTTGGCTTATTCTAGAGAGAGACCTTGTAGAGCATGCCCTGCACAGAATATTTGTTGAATTGATATAAAACTGTTACATAGCATACTAAAGACTATAATATAAACAAAAATTTTGGTTGTAGTAAATTTTGATATGTTATGAATAAGTTATGACATTCTTACCCGAAACACTTGTTTTTGACTAGTTTTAGGACTAGCCACAAACCCTATTTTCCACGGACTGTAACTCCAAAAATACAACGACCCAAAATATAATTTTTTTACCACATATACTTGGATATGTTTCCTGAATGTCATGGCAATTTCATGGTCTGAATAATTCTATAAAAATAGTTATTTCGAAAATGGTGAGATGACCTGAAAAAAACATACCTTAGAAAGCATCATCAAAAGAATTTATCCTTCCTTGAATTTTGGCCTTCTTCTCTTCACTTTCCTTAGAAATTTGTCTTCAATATCATTTGGTTACCTCAAACACCTATAGGTATTCAATATGCTCAAGTGTTATTAAAATGAGAGATCCTTGCCTCTTATTTATACTCTCGAAGTATCTTCCTTAAAAACATATTCTAGGTCACTTTACCCACTTTCCTTATTTTAGGGTTAACCCATGTCTAATTTCTCCATTAAATTTATTATTTAAATAATTTATTTTGTATTCACTTTGAATTATAGTACATTCATCACTTCACTTTATTATTTACTTTCTAAAATCTCTTAAACCACTTTGACTACTTTGACCTTTTGGGGCTTCTAGATGACATAAGAGGGTCCTCCAACTTTGTAAGGCCATAACTCTCAAACCGTGAGGAGTTTTGTGATGTTCCACATACCACTAGAAATGGAATGACATGTACCATCCATATAGAATAGTATTACCTAAAAATATATCAAAATTCATACCATTATCCGTCAAACAAACTTGGGTCCATTACCCAAAACTGGGTTCTCCAACTTCTCATGGCCATAACTCTCTAACCATGAGGAGTTATGTGGCGTTCCACATACCACCGGAAATGGAATGAAAAGCAGTATCCATATAGAATAGTTTATCTGAAAAATTCACTATCCTTCATCTCATTATTCCACAAATAAGAATGGTTTCTCTAACCATACTTATAAGATAACTCAATCTGCAAAGCATCTTCCCATGAGATATTTCACCATAAGGGGACCACTTTGGAGTTCATCCATTTCTACTTATTATCAAACATGACAAGACAATAACGAGTCATATTTACATCAAACAAAATTGGGTCCATTACCCAAACCTTCGTGCTACCGAGCTTTCTTCAAGGGTTGACATCAATGACAACCAACCTTAATCAACAATCTCCCCCTTTGGCATTGATGGAAACACTCTGATGCAAAACTGAAATCATATCATGCAGTACTGAAGTCATATCACTCATGCTCCCCTTGGAAACATGCCTCTTTCCTTTGCATCTCTGTGACCATTTCTCCCCTTGGAACCATGCCTTTGTCCTCTACATCTGATGAATCTCTCCCCCTTTGTCATCAATGGCAAAGGTATCTTTCCATTCGGGGATGCTCTCCCTGACTGAATTGTCCTCTTTATGGTGCTTCCTCATGTACATCTAATACATATAAGATAAGCATTAAAAAAACATTCATTTTGGAGTAGAAATAACTCCAAGTCTCTGGCGAAGATATTTAAAGGCTTCCCATAGATGTGTTTTTGTAAAGATGTTTGCCACTTGTTCTTTTGTGCCCACATACTTAGCTTTGATGTTCTTTTCTAGAACCTTCTCTTGTAGAAAGTGATACTTTATTGGAATGTGCTTCGTCTTGGCGTGCATCACTGGGTTCTTTGAGATACTGATGGCACTTGTATTATCACAATAGATTGGAATAATCTCATCATACTCAACCTGTATATATGTCAGAGTTTGTTTCATCCAAAGAACCTATGTACAACATGATGTTCCTGCAATATACTCTACCTCGACTGTAGATAAGGATACTAATGATTGTTTCTTACTTAGCCATGATACCAAACACTCACCCAAGTAGAATGTTGCTCCACTGGTGCTTCGTCGGTCATCAATACAACCTGCCCAATCTGCATCTATGTAGGAAATAAGTGATAGATCCTTTCCTTTTGGATACCATAATCCAAACTCTTATCTTCCTTTGAGATATATGAAAACCCTCTTCACTGCTAATACATGTGATTCCTTTGGTGCTTCTTGAAATTGTGCCACCTATCCAACTACCTGCATTATATCTGGTCTAGATGTTGTCACATATAGTAGGCTGCCAATCATTGACCTGTATTGCCTCTGATCTGTAGACTTCGAATCATCATCT
Source organism: Picea glauca (assembly GCA_000966675.3). Taxonomy (NCBI): domain Eukaryota; kingdom Viridiplantae; phylum Streptophyta; class Pinopsida; order Pinales; family Pinaceae; genus Picea; species Picea glauca. The sequence continues at coordinate 458,078 of JZKD02S0812155.1, read as the reverse complement.
TTGCTCAACTTGCAATTGGTTTGCATGGGAGTGATAATTGGTTTGCACTCTTCCATCCCAAACCTCTTTAGCATTTCTCCGATATACTTGGTTTGAGAAATAAAAATTCCTTGGTTTCTTTAACTTATTTGAAGTCCCAGAAAGAAATATAGTTCTCCAAGTAATGACATTTCACATTCATTATGCATATCTTTTGCAAATTTCTGGCTTAACCTGTCATCATCACTACCAAAAACAATATCATCAACATAAACTTCAACTAATAAAATATTACCTTGACTTACAACCTTGATGTAGAGGTTGTTGTATTCACTTTCTTTTTTGAACCCTGCTTGATGTAGATATTTATCCAGTCTAGAGTACCATGCTCCAGGAGCATGGTACTCTAGACCATACAAGACCTTCTTTAATTTTCACACATAGTATGCATTCTCTGAAAATTGAAAAACTTTTGGTTGTTGAATTTATACTTCTTCTTCAAGTTCCCCATTCAGAAACGTTGATTTTACGTCCATTTGATACATTTTAATATTTTTGGAGCATGCATAAGCTAAAAGCAAACAGATTGCTTCCATTCTGGCAACTGGGGAAAATGTCTCTTCAAAGTTGATTCTTTCAACCTGTGCATATCCTTTACATACCAATCTAACTTTGTTCCTTATAACCTGTCCATCTTCATTCAATTTATTTCTAAAGACCCACTTTGTGACGATCACATTCTTATTATTTGGTCTTGGAACCAGTTCCCAAGTGTCATTTTTCTTTATTTGATCCAATTCTTCATCCATGGCCTTTTTCCAAAATTCATCCTTGCTGGATTCTTCAAAACAGTTTGGTTCAATTGTAGATAAGAGTGCTAAGTGAGTTTGTTCTGGTGAACGGGTTTTTCTTCTAGTCTCAACTCCTGCATCTTTGTTTTCGATAATTTGATCTAAAGGATGATTCTTATGTACTCGTCTATTGGGTGTCTTTGGAGACACTTCCTGAACTTGCTCTTCTACTTCTGTCAGATTCTCTTCATATTCCTCTTCTACTTATTTTTCATCTTCTGCTTCTTCTTCTAAGGGTTGTTTCATTGATTTCTTTTCTTCTTCCTTTGATTCTGGTCTGCATGTTTCATCAATTGTCACATTGATGCTTTCCACAACTTTATTTAATATTATATTGTAACACTTCTATGCTTTCCTTGTACTTGAGTAACCAACAAGTACTCATTTGTCCATGCGAGAGTCAAACTTTCCCATTCTACCATCTTCTCTTTTGAGATAGCATTTGCTTCCAAAAAATTTGAAGTGCTTTACATTTACTAGTCTTCCTTTCCATAGTTCGTAAGGGGTTTTGTCAGTGGTGTTTCTTAGCATTACTCTATTTTGAATATAAACTGTTGTATGCACTGCTCGTGTCCAAAAAATATTTGTCAATTTTGAATCCATTAGAATTGTTCGAGCCATTTCCTGTATTGTTTGTTCTTTCTTTCAACAACTCCATTCTGTTGAGGTGTCCTAGCAACGAAGAATTGCCTTTTTATTCCATGATTGTTGCAGTAGTCCATAAATTAGTTGAGGTGAACTCTCCTACATTATCAGATCTCAAGCATTTTATTTTTGAATCCATTTCATTTTCAATCATTTCCTTGTAGATATTGAAGTTTTCAAAAGCTTCTGACTTATTCTTGAGAAAGAAAATTGTAGTCATTCTTGTATAATCATCAACTAATAACATAAATTATTTCTCATCTTTTAAGCCCTTGGTTTTATTTGGTCCAACTAGATCAGTATGCACAATTTCCAGTGGTCTTGTCATTGAATATTTCTTTGATTTGAACCTGGTATTTGTTTGCTTTCCTTGTTGACAATGATTGCATAAAGTGTTGGTTGGTTTCGTGATCTGGGGCATTTCTTTGACTGCTTCTCTTTTGGTGACTTTGACAAGGTTATCAAAATGTATGTGACCCATTCTTCTATGCCATAGCCAACTTTCATCTTCCTTTCTTAGACAACACTTTTCATTTCCAATTTTGCTTAACACATATATGTTGCTTGAAGTTCTTGCAGCTGTAGTGACCAATTTCCCTGAACCTTCTTTTCTTATCTCACACTTTTTTGAATTGAAAGTAACTTTATGACCTTGGTCACACATTTGACTCACACTTAGAAGATTATGTTTCATATCGTCTACTAGTAAAACATTTTCTATCTTTTCATTCTTGTTCCCAATTCAGATTGTGCCTTTTCCAATGATTTTGGATGAATCACCATTTTCGAAGAAGACTGATCCATCTCTTTCCTTTCATAATGTAAGAAACTTGTCTCTATCACCTGTCATGTGTTTTGAACATCCATTGTCAACATACCAACCAAATTTCTTCTATTTAGCTTGTAGAGCGAGTGTGCATTCTTCATTGCTATATTGATCCTGCTTTCTTATCCATGTTCTTTTCTGAGGTTCATGTCTGTGATTGTTGTTATTCTGTTGTGGTTCTTTAGGAAGGACTGTCATTCTGCAATCTTTGGCCATATGTCCAAAATTATTACATTGGTAACATTCCACTTCAGTGCTCAAAGATTCAAACATGTTGTAACTTCTTCTCTGTGTTTCACTAGGCCTTCTTGGATAACCCCTTTGTGTATTACTCTCAAATTAGTTATTGTTCCTGTTGTTAGCTCTGCAATTCACAAATCTATGTCCAAAATTATTACACGCATAACATAAGCCGAAAAATACAGTTTGATACCTGGGAGTTGAGGATATTCTGAAAGGAGGCGCTCTTGTGAATCCTTCTTCTTCTTGAGGCCTATCTGTCGATTGTTGATTCTAAAATCTGAATCTTCTCAGTGGAGGAGTGTCCCTGTAATATTTCTTGTATATCTTCCTATCCCATTTGATTGTTTCTGCATAGATTTTTGGATATGTTTCTTGCTCTGTTGTTTTGAAGTTTGATCCCTTTTTTGTCTAATGTTATCCAAGTATGGTCTTGTCAAAATGATATTTTTGACTGCTGATAATGTCATCCAAAACTTTTGAGCTATTCTGCATATTTTTCTTTTGAATATCCTTTCTTAATGTGACAATATTTACTTCCAAGTTTCCAATGATCCTGTCCTTTTCTTCTAGTTGTTCTTTGAGTGCTTCTTCAATTCTTTTATCTTCTTCTATTTGAAACTTCAATTTTGTGATCATTCGTTCTAGTTCTTGAGTGTCTTCTTTTTTGTCTAGTTCTTCTTGTAGTTTCTTGTTCTTCTTCTTTTCTCTTCTGATAACTTCTATAGCACACATTGATTTTTCTTGAAAGTCAACTTCTGCCTCTTCAATTTCTTCTTCGACTTCTTCAAATTCTTCTTCGACTTCTTCATATTCTTCTTTGGAGTCTTCTCCGTCAGAGTCTTTTACTGCCATGAATAGAACTCTTCATGTCTTACTGTCACTGACTTCATCTTCATCTGATCATGAGATGTCTTCTTTGGTGCATAATATTTTCTTGAAAACTTTCTTTGTAGTTCTTTTGCCTTTATATGTGTGTTTCCCTTTTGAGTAACCTTCATCATTTCTCTTTTTCTTATGAGGACATTTGTTAGTAAAATGACCAATACAATCACAATTAAAACAAATTAAAGGAACCGTACGTCTATACCTACCATCGATTCCCTTGTTCAGTCTTTTGATGAAGTTGGCCACTTCTTCATCATCTTCTGAGTCGTCACTATTGCTGCTATATTCTTCTTTTTTATTTTGATTTGATGTTTTGGATGCTTTGAAGGCTTCTTCTTTTAC
>JZKD02S0812155.1:433635-451249 GCA_000966675.3 Picea glauca | reverse complement strand
TCTAGATGACATAAGAGGGTCCTCCAACTTCGTAAGGCCATAACTCTCAAACCGTGAGGAGTTATGTGACGTTCCACATACCACCAGAAATGGAATGACATGTGCCATCCATATATAATAGTATTACCTGCAAATATATCAAAACTCATATCATTATCCATCAAACAAACTTGGGTCCACTGCCCAAAACTGGGTTCTCCAACTTCTCATGGCCATAACTCTCTAACCGCGAGGAGTTATGTGGCGTTCCACATACCACCGAAAATGACATGACAAGCAATATCCATCTAGGATAGTTTCACTAAAAAATTCACTGAACTTCATCTCATTATTCCATAAATAAGCATGGGCTCTCTAACCATACTTCTAGGATAACTCAATCCGCAAAGCATCTTCCCGTGAGGGCTTTCACTATAAGGGGACCACTTTGGAGTTCATCCATTTCTACTTATTATTAACCATGAAAAGACAATAACGAGTCATATTTACATAAAAAAAACTTGGTTCCATTACCCAAACCTTTGTGCTACCGGGCTTTCTTCAAGGGTTGACATCAATGACAACCAACCTTAATCAACATCATCCTATACCATGAACAAGTGCATCAACCATGCACCAAACTTGTACAAATAACATGTCACAACAACCTGTCCAAACAACCTATCACAACGTCCTGTCTCATCAATCTTATCAACCAAATCAGATCTACTCGCCAAGATCAATCACGAAGACAACTCTCAAAGATGTGCATCAACCAAGCATAATGCAACAACTCATAATCATCACCATGATCAATATGTGCTTCTAATAATATACCAATACAAGTATGCTACATCATCCATAAACCATGTGTCAGAAATACTACTAACAAGTTCCTCCAACCATGTACCAATCATGTATCAACTACTCATCAACTATGACTCATCAAGATGTACCAACATCATCAACTATACACCTCATGTATGTGCCAACCCATCAACTACTTGTCTCAACCATGTACCCAACATGTACCTCAACCAAAAGCCCTCATCAATTTCATCATCCAAATATTATTTGTAACTTTGTAATAGACCTAGTGTATAAGATCACATACCTGCAAACCTTCTTTAACTTTAACAACAAGAGACTAGCATTTTCATCAAACTTTACTTTAGTCTCACATGACTAAATTTGGATTAGTCAACAACCCTCACTTGAAATAATCATAACTATGTACCTATAATGAATAAAGATCTAAAAATGGTACACAATGTTCTTCAGTGTCTTTTGTGAAATTCCTCCAGACTTCACTATTTGGAACCTCTCAGAAAAGGAGTTATAGCAAAAATGGCATATCTTGTTGAATTATGGCTTATTCTAGAGAGTGAACTTGTAGAGTGTGCCCTGTACGGAATATTTATTGTTTGGATCTTAAAATTTCACATAGAATACTATAGATTGTACTATGACCAAAACATTTGGTCTTACTGAATTTGGATCCGTTATGAATAAGTTATGACATTTTTACCCGCAAAACTTGTTTTAGACTAGTTTTAGGACTAGCCACGAACCCTATTTTCCACGGCGTATAACTTCAAAAATACAACGACCCACAAGATAAAAATTTTATCATTGCTACTTGAATATGTTTCCTCAATGGCCTCCCAATTTCACAGTCTGAATCATTCTAGAAAAATATTTATTGCAACAATGCTGAGATGACCTGTAAATAACATACTTTAGAAAGCATCATCAAAAGAATTTATCCTCCCTTGAATTTTGGCCTTCTTTACTTCACCTTCCCTCTGAAATTCGGCTTAGATATACTTTGGTTACCTTAGTCACCTGTAGATATTCAATATTCTCAAGTGTTATTAAAATGAGAGAGCCTTGCCTCTTATTTATACTTTCATATAGCTTCCTCAAGGGGTTACCTTTTAACCATCTTAACCCACTTTCCTTATTTTGGGGTTAATCCACTTCTAACCACTTGTCCACTTAGTAACTTATTCATTAACTTTAATATTTAAATAATTTATTTTGTATTCACTTTGAATTATAGTACACTCATTACTTCACTTTATTATTAACCTTCTAAAATCTCTTAAACCACTTTGACTACTTTGACCTTTTGGGGCTTCTAGATGACTCATGAGGGTTCTCCAACTTCACATGGTCACAAGTCTCTAACCGTGAGGAGTTATGTGAGGTTACACATACCAATGGAAATTGCATGACATGTAATATCCATATAGAATATTATTACCTAAAAATATATAAAAAATCATACCATTATCCATCAAACAAACTTGGGTCCATTACCCAAACCTTTCTCCAACTTCACATGGCCATAACTCTCTAACCGTGAGGAGTTATGTGATGTTCCACATACCACCAGAAATGGAATGAAATGTACTATCCATATGGAATAGTATTACCTAAAAATATATCAAAACGCATACCATTATCCTTCAAACAAACTTGGATCCATTACGTAAACCTTTCTCCAACTTCACATGGCCATAACTCTCTAACCGTGAGGAGTTATGTGACGTTCCACATGCCACCATAAATGGAATGACATGTAATATCCATTTGGAATAGTATTACCTGAAAATATATCAAAACTCATACCATTATGAATAAAAAAAATTGGGTCCATTACCCAAACCATTGTGCTACCGGAATTCGCTACCGGACTTTCTTCAAGGGTTAACATCAATGACAACCAACCCAATTAATCAACAATCTCCCACTTTGGCATTGATGGAAACACTCTGAGGAAATATTGAAGTCATGTCACTCATGCTCCCTATTTACCTTTACCTTTGCATTTACCTTTGCATCTGATAAATCTCTCCCCCTTTGTAATCAATGGAAAAGGTATCTTTCCATCCTGGGTTGCTCCCCCTAACTGAACTGTCCTTGGGGATACTCCCCCTGAATGAAATCTTCCTGAAATTGATCTTCCAACCTGAATTGTCCTGTTTATGGCGCTTCCTCATGTATATGTAAGACATATAAGATAAGAATTCAAAATCATTCATTTTGGAGTAGAAATTACTCCGAGTCTCTAGTGAACATACTCAAAGTCCTCTCTTGGAAGAGGTTTTGTAAATATGTCTTCCACTTGTTCTTTTGTGCCCACATATTCAACTCTGATGTTATTCTCTGCAACTTGTTCCCATATAAAGTGATAATTTATTGGAATGTGATTTGTTTTGGAGTGCATCACCAGGTTCTTTGATATATTTATGGTGCTTGTATTATCACAATAGATTGGAATAGGATCATCATACTCAACATGTATATCTATCAGAGTTTTTTTCATCCATAGAACTTGTGTACAACATGTTTTTGCTGCAATATACTATGCCTCGGCTTTAGATAATGATATTGATTATTTTTTCTTGCTTAACCATGATACTAAACACTCACCCAAGTAGAACGTTGCTCCATTGGTGCTTCATTGGTCATCAATGCAACCTGCCCAATCTACATATGTTGTAGGTGAATCCCCCTGTAAACAAGTGGATTCCCTCTTGGTCTCTAGAATCCTAAGGCAAGGAAAGAAAAGTGCTTAACATGGACACTAACATCCTTTTAGATCTAATCAATCTAACATACGAGGAAGAAGAATAAATATATGTACCTTATCGACGATGTTTGTCCCTGCAAAGTCCAAGCTAAGATTTGATCCTGAGCTCCCTGATAGGTCATGTAGAACAAACAAAGATACAATGTAATTCCTACTCTACTGATATTATCTCAAATATAGATCCATCTACTGCAGACAAACTCATATGGAACAAGCATAAGTTTGAAATAAACAGGCTAAGCATTGATTATTAATGAGAACAAGTAAAAGTACATACAATCCTTTGAATAAAGGTGCAACAACTTCTTCTATTTCTCCTTGTCCAACCCTTTTGATCAAGTAATCTACGTTGATTGCTTTGATGACATCTCACTCATGAGATCATAATTTTGATGTAATTCTCAATATCCATTATGTGTCAATACCACTTATAGGATCATAAGTTTGGTATGAATCTCTAGTCTCTATTGTACCTTTCACCATGAGAAGTCCTCCTTATATAACCTTGGAGAGGTCCAACCATTTGAGAGATCTTTGGGATGAGTTGAGGATTCGTCTCCTTCAGTTGAGGATCTCCCCTAAGATCATGCCTTGACCATCTATTCGAATCCAACTACCTTAAGGAATTGAGAGATTCTTCCCTGATTTGCCTCAACAAACCCAAAATTTGCTCAAAAAGGGGTAGCACTCCCCCATAAGGGTGCACAGGGCACTCAAACACTCCCCCAAAGAGGCTCAGGGAGCACCAACACTCCCTGACAGTGGGTAGGGGAGCTCTCCTCTCCAAAATTCATTTTTTAGTGATTCTTTCAATGACAAAAGGTTTGTACTTCTTGTCAACTGATTTCTATTCTTCCAAACTAGCCTTTGAGGTGTCTTAAGTGTCTTTGTGACATCGTTAGGGGTACGACATAGGCAAGATAGTAGTATGATGTTTGTGACACTTGAAACACTTATAGTTAAGATGCGACATTTGCGGACAAGATGCGACACTTACAACACTCGTAATGACGACACTTGCAACACTATTGAAGTGAGTAATTTTGAGGTGTAATAGATTTCCCACCAAAGTACGAAGTTAGAAGACGATGATGACTGAAGTGATTTGTAGACTTTTTCGAGCAAGGATATGGACGTAGAGAAACTGGAAAAAGCTGCACACAACCATCAAACAAATATTATGACATGTTTCAAACCCAAGGCATGCATACCTATGCGTGAGTGATAAAGACTTTTTAGGTATGGTCGCCATAAAATACACTGCAGACCCATAATTATATTGAAAAAAGGTATAGCCATTGAAGATACAATGTGGATCTATACTTTCATGACCTGAATTGAACGTAGCCACAAAGAATACATAGTGGATCTACAAAATGACAAGACATAGCCACGACCAATACAAAGTGGATCTATGTAACAATATATGTGTCATAGTTCAAGAGAACTCCTTCGCAACCTGGGAAAAGTACATATAAGAGTGATGACTCAACCTAGGGTCTTCTTACCAATCCTGATGTAGTACAAATATAACCATGTGAATAGATGTCTTGATGTCTAACATGGAAGAAACCACTTGATTATCAGTCAATGATGTAAACCGTTAACAAGCGTGAGGGAAATCACCATTGATAGATGAGCTGAAGTCGAACGAATGTGAATAGATGAGATGAAGTCGAACATCCGTGGAATCATTCGATCAGAGGTCAATGATGTAAACCCACTTTCAGACATGAGGAGGCCTGCCATTGAGGCATGCAGGTCCCAAGGTACTATCTGGTTTCTAAGTTTGAGTCCCTGGATAATGTGTTGAAGTCAACAAGAATAGACTCATCGAAGCAGGGCCTTGATGTATCCCCCATCAACGACACGAAACTAAAACAGAGATGTAATTGGTAGATCAAATTAACATGGACTAACACAGGTATTGAAACAAGATATTTGTGATGGATAACTCTCGAGGAAGATACTTCCCTTGAACACTGAGGCACATCAACAGAAACGTGACATGGACCAAAACTTGATAATGTAGTGGATGTTATGACTTTCCTCAGGTGAACCAAAGGAGTAAAAGAAACTTAGAGGATTAGCTTAGTTTAGAGGTTTAGCGGATTAAAATGTGTGCAAAGACAAAGTGTCGTGTTCAAGGATGACCGTAAGAGTTACTGGTAGTGTTCTCAAAAACTGCTTGGCTTGCGTCTTTCAATTTTTCCCCCATCCAAATAGACGAGTACCTATTTTTAATTTAACGAGCTCGAGGAGGGTAACACATGCTCAATATGACTCACCTTTGGTAAGTCCCTCTTCCTTTGTTTAACGCACTGGAAGAAGTAAGGGTTTGGTCCCATATGGGCCCTTCAATGTATGATTGTTTAACAAGTCCAAAGAAGGTAAACTCGGTGGTTTTTCATGCTTAGAGAGTTTGAAAAGAACTTATAGACGACTCCAGTGTTGTCCTTTTTCATAATTTTAGTCTTGCGAGGCCGAAAAAGAGATAAATTATCATCAAAAGATTCCCTTTCAAACCTTTTAACGAGTTGGAAAGGAAGCAAGATCACTCGGCAATATTTTCATGTTTAGAGAGTCTGAAAAGAGCTCAAAGATGACTCCAAGGGGTTCCTTTTTCGTATATCCATACGAGTCTGAAAAAGTGATAAAAGTATACTTGGTTACATTCTCATGTTTTTTCAAGCACGATAAAGAACAAAGACCAAGCTCGGTATGCCCCCATCTTGAAATCTAGTGGCTTAACTCCAGAATAATTATCAAAGGCTGGAGACATGCCCTCCAAGCTTCAATTCATTCACCGACATTGAGGTTGTCACTAATTTCTCTACTAGATGGAGAAAAAGGATCAGAGTGGATGAAAAGAAGGCTCAAGAGAGGTGAATCTTTCATTTTTTAATGAGCTTGACACAAAAAAATAACTATGCTCAGGGCTTCGGGTTCAATCCCCAGATTGTTGTTTCATTTTTTAATGAGCTTGCCACAAAGAGGAAAACTATGCTCAAAGATTTTATTTCATTTTTTAACAAGCTTGTCACAGAGAAGAGAAACTATGCTCGTGACCTATATTTCATTGTTAACGATCTTTCCATAGAGAGAAAAAATATGCTCGTGACTCTTCTTGATCATGGCTTCCAAGAGAATAACGCTCTGGAAGGACACCATGTCAAGGGACAAAAATCGGTCATGGCTTCCAAGAGAGCTTCACTAGATGGAAGAAAATCACTCTGGAAGGAACACATGTCAAGGGTCGTGACAGGGGTAAGGTTATCATGCTCCAATAGCCCTACCGAAGAGATCACCATGTCAAATACCGAATCCAAATAATTGGAAGTCGAAGGCATGGGAGACGAGGGAAAATCGACATCAGGAGGGGAGATAGACTATATATCTGCCCGAATTTCTTCATGAGGGGGAAGAAAAGAAGATCGATGATGGTATAATCCCAAGGTAGCTCATCAATTTTCAACATTTCCATAATATATTCATCCGAGGGAAAAATTGGGGAAATGTAATCGATCGCAGACGACAAGGAAATTAACCATGATGACATCAAATAATTGTCGGGTGCCAATAAATGTTGGTCATCCAAAGAGGGAGAAGTGGATTGGATAGAAACGTATGATGTTTCGGCTAGACTAAGTGGCATTGTGTCACCTAGTGCATCGAATTCCAATGGACTAGGTACAATCCAAGGGTCAGATGATTCCAAAGATTGATAAGTCACGGTCGAAATCATATCGACGGTGGAAATATGATGTGTAGTCGATGGAAGTGGTGTAGGGAAGGTACCCATAAGTCTAGAATCTTTCAACAAACAAACACCAACACTTTCATATGTGATCTTATGGTCTCCCAAGAAAGGAATGTTGTTGGTAGCAAGAGCGCGAGCATCGGTTGTACAGAAATTTAATTGATTGACAGTGACAATTTTGCCCTGATGAGGAAATTGTACACATCGAAAGACCGATGAGGCAATGACAGTCATAGCATAAAACCAACTTCTTCCAAGTAACAAGTTGTAATCGAGGGGAGCATCGACCACCTCGACATCAACAATGATAGTTTTTCCACCCAATTGGATGGGCAGGGACTGTAAAATCCCATGGGGATGAAAACCTCACCCATCGAAGGTGCATAACATCGTTGGGGATTTGTTAAGTGTAGGTGATTTTAAACCTTTCCAACATGCTAAAGACATGACACAAGTTGAGGCTTCCTCATCCATAATAGTTCTGTGGATTTGTTGTTTGTGAACAACAACATCAACTTGGAAAGCAAGTTGGTGGGAGAGTCAAGATGTATAATTGTCTAGGTTAAACATGATATGGTTGGACGACTCAGGATCAACAATTCCAATAGAAACCAAGAGCATTCTACGTTCACTAGGGCAGTGTTGTAGAACTTCTAACACAGACATAACACATGGTGCTTGAGCCAAATATTCAACAATGTTATAGTTTTGGGCAGCATGTGAACTAGGATTAAAGGTAGATTTGTGGATAGTTCTCTTAGGAGGGCATAAGATAGAGTTGAACATAGGTTTCTCAATCTGAAGTGGTCTAGACAGAGGATTAACCGGTGGAGGACTAATGGAGGATGGTGATGGATCCGGTAATGTATCGGTATCGTTAGTGACTTTTCCTTTGTCAGGGTTACCTGGTGTGTCATATGTCTTAGAGAGAGTGGTAAAATTAATCCCATTAAACATATAAATATGTGCACTCGTTGAAGCATCATCATGAGGATGGCTAGAACTGACCCCAGGAGAGGGGGTTTGAGCAACCATGGATTGCTACTGTGGAAAAGGCTGAGTAAGCACAACAGGTTGTGAATTTCCCTGGAAAATTTTGGCCACTTCATTGATATGTGGACAATATCGAGTGTAGTGATCGTCACCACAAATGATACACGGGAATTTCAGTTTCCATTGTGGTTGCTTTTCGGTAGTAGGTGTTTGAGCTTGATTTTTTGGTTGTTCATTGTTATTGGTGTTTTTTTATTTATTCTTTGTCTTCTTCTTACCTCCATATTGTTGTGAAGGGGCAGATTGAACTGCATTCACCTCAGAAATTTGAGTTTGAGGGGAGGTAGAGGAGAGTGTGGTTTTCTCGGAAGTAGATTGAGTTTTGACGGAACCGATAACACCGTCCACATGAGATGAGGATGATGGCTTGGATGGATCGATATTAGATCGAGCAGCGTTTGGAAGCAAATCATACAAAGTAACAGATTGTGAATAAACCAAATCTAAGTACTGGGCCCGAGTAATGGTTTCTTCCTCGATGATCGCACCACCCATAGTGATATCATGAGAAATCGGGGATAAAAGTGATTTAGTAAACCATTCTTCCAATAAGATGTCAGGAATGATTACCTTGATCATCCTTCGTCGTCTTCTCCACTCATGAATATGGTCAGAGATATGCATGAAGTCAATTTGATGAAGGGAGGTCAAGAGTTTAGTACCTGTCTTGTAGCGAATAGGTAGTTGAAAGTGCACGAGGAAAGACATGGCAAGGGAGTTGAAATCATGAAAATAAGCATGTGGTAGTTCAATATACCACTTTGTTGCAGAGCCCGTAAGTGTTCGCTAGAAAAGATGGAAACGTATAGAATCATCCATGAGGGAGTTTGATGAACACCACAAATGGAAAGTCATCACATGGTTATTTGGATGTTCTCCATATTTTCTGTCAAATTTCAGAATATCGGAAGGAGGTTTAGCTGGAATAACTAGCCAAATTGGTGAATGAAAAATAGGATCATTAGTTAACCGAGACAAGTCTGGGAGATCCAGAGTCGCAAGGAAAGGTAGTTGTCAGTTAATTTGCGGATGATACTGATGTGGCATAGGAACACTAGTAGGACCATAAAATGGGTTGGGTGGATAGTTGTAACCAGTACGTCCTCCTACATACGGTTGTTGCTGGCTAGGATAAGCAGGATTTAATGATGGCTGAGAAAAATTTGCATAACCTGGTGGGTTATGAGCATTATAATCCGGATGATTTGTTTTCCCATAAGGAGGATAAGCATTTTTCGTTTGAGGGGGGTAAGGAGTATATCCCAGAGGTGGATACACATTAGACCCATGAGGAGGATAAGTTTTTTGTCCCTGAGGACTCCAGGTGGTGTTTGGAATGCCGCTCGGATAAGGTTGTCCATAAGTTGTTTCGGAAGGAATAGGATTTGATACTCCTCCTTGTGGGTTATGATATGAGTTCCCCCCAACATGGGGTTGGGTAAAAGTGCCTCCTGAAGATACTCCCTAGGATTGTGAAGGGTTTCTGGCAAACGAAGGTTTCCCCCTTGCCAGTGGTGGATTAACGACTGGGGTATGAGTGGAAAAGGGAGGTTTCCATCCAGGAGGAACATGAAAAGGGGGATGTCCCACGAGAGGGGTAGGCCAGCCATAGAATGGTGTTCCTCCATGAGGGATAGGTCTGCTAGATAGTGGTTTCACTCCAGTCGGTTGTATTTGGCCGGCAAGGGTCTGCATTCTCTGGTGCAAAGATGTCCCATCAAGATCGTGCAGAACATGTGGAGTTGTAGAGTGAAAGTTTGTAAAAGTGGGGGTAGGAATCGAAGTGATTTGGGAATGAGTAGAGGTAATGAGTCCAGCATTAGGATAGACTTGTGTTGATGCAACAATAGGTTTAATGACCTGATCGATGGGGTGATTCATAGTTTGAACGGATGGTCTTGTTTCACCAGGAGGGTCATGAGGATGAAAGGGTTGTCAAAAGGATTCAAAATGATCATAGAGATCACGTCCCGATGAAGTCCTCCATACAAAATGAGCAGGTGTGGGGTTTTTATCTACTGCAGTGGTAGGACGAACAAGAGTCCTATACTCATCACCAAAGGTTGGTTTTGTGGATCCCATATATGTTTCGGTAAAATCTCTCTTCGATAACTATGGGACATCTTTGTCTATGACGTTCCCAATGGAGTCTAAACGAACTAAAAGTGGTTCGAGAGGGGTTACCGACACAGATGTAGTGCGAGGATTTGGATTCTCAACCGTAATCAAAGTGCCTTCTTGATTGTCTAATAGAGGAGTAACAACACTCCCAATGTCAGATTGATTTTCTACCTCTCCACGATCATTGTCTTTTGGAGGGTTAAAAGGTAAGGGTTGGTAGCCTTCCGGAGGAATCCCTTGCATCCTACGTGATTGATGAAGACCTTTATCATCTATAGGCTCAATTTTGGAGAATAACAGTACACGCTAAAAATCTAGGGCCAACTAACAAAAAGAAACAACATACGCTAATAAAATCTAGGAATCAAAACCAAGAAAACAAGACTTATCTCGATGATCGTACTAGTTGGTGATGAAATCCAACGTCGTGTGACCAAGTCAAGAAGGGGCTAGGATATGGTGGAAAAGTCACAATGGCGACCTGCTTAACGGACTTTCACCTTGGTGCAAGGTTCCATGTAGTAATTGTGGATTTACCCTCCAAGGAACCCGAGTGAGTTTGACCAATGTCTGTTCTAGGTACAGTGAGAATTCCCTTCACCGCCACCTCGTGTAAGTACCTAAGGATTACAGAAACTAAGGACACCAACTCGTAGTCAGCCCCTAGGCAGGTACAGTCGACAGTCTGATCCAAAAATATGGGTAAGATAACAAGTCCAAAATCAACTCGAGAGGCTCCCACACATAATCGTGGGTATACCCTCAAGTGACCCCCAATATATGATCTGACCACTACAAACAGTTAAACCATGGAGGGATAATCTTCGTAATTCACCTGAATGCGACTTCGTGTGAGAGGGGGATCCCAGAAAGCCTATACGACAATTGGATTTGACTCTCCCTATCTCAGGATGCTAATGTTTGTTTTAAATTTTTTTTTTTGGAGATTTGTATTCACAACTTAATCCAAAGTGCTAATCCTAGTCTAATGTTGGTGGAAGATCCTAAAAACAAAAATGTTCTAGATAATTTTTAATTAGCGTTGATTTTATGGTTGTTCTTTACTCAAAGGGTGCATGACAATGAAACTGATGGTATGATGACTCAATTCCCAAAAAATATGCACAAGAAAATGATAAAAAATCTTGTCTTTCGATGAATGGTTATTTAAGGGAAAGAGAGAAAGTTGTTTTCACTATCAAACACTAAGATGCAATGCCCTCATACAAGTGTTTCTCAATGAAATCCAATGTAATGCTAAAAAATTCAGAAATACCTTCTAGTATCCAAACCAATCACTAAAATATGTCCTTTTTCTTATATGTGAATCATAATCAGATGTAAAACTTCTAAATGCCAATCAAAATTTAGGATTAAACAGTCAAAAGCAAACCTCACACAAAACAAAAAACACACTCTCGTCATGAAATAGACAAGAAGGACAAAGATAACCAAATTGCAAACAAGAACCAAAAAACCTCAAACAAGAGAGAAATGATGGAAAGTTGACCTCAAATATCAAATGAAAAGGTTCACAGACCTTTGTATTTCCTCACAAAAGTTTTCACTCAGTCAGATAAAGGAGAAGAAAACAACAAGTCAACTCTAGGTCAACAAAGACAAAGAGTGGCTTCCAGGCAAGGAAATAAAATGTCAAAATCCCAAACAAAAGAGGATGAATTATTATAAATAAGGTGTTTGAAATCCAGTACCAAGATCGACTGAGAGTATGAGACCCTGAGCATATGCCAAAACCAAGAAATATCTTTAGAAGATGAAAAATTATGGAGAATTTTTCACAAAAATGGGGTAGCGCTCTGGTGTAAGGGGAACCAGAGCATTCCAGCACTCTGTGTAAGGCTAAAGGGGAGTGCTAGCACTCTAAAAGAAACAGGAGGGGAGTGCTTTGCTCAAAAAGCTCAGAAAAATGTCTAGAAACTCAAAAAATCAAGGAAATTCAGTCAATCAGGGTGATCCTGATGACATAAAGAGGCAATCAAACAAATATAAGATTAAAAAATACAATGTGGAGAAGGTCAAGTGAGTGGGAAAAGGGGAAAACAAGATCAGGGAATCGAAACAAAAATCAGAGCTCCTTCCTAGTGGAGTTTCCAATTTCAGTTGTAGGTGAATCCCCCTATGGACAAGTGGATTCCCTCTTGGTCTCTAGACTCCTAAGGCCAAGATAGAAAAGTTCTTAACATGGACACTGACATCCTTTTAGATTTAATCAAGCTAACATATGAGGGAGAAGAAGAAATATATGTACCTTATCATTGACGTGTGTCCCTACAAAGTCCAGGATGAGCTTCAATCTTGAGCTCCCTGATAGGTCCTGTAGAACAAACAAAGATACAATGGACTTCCTACTCTACTGATATTATCTCAAATATAGATCCATCTACTGAAGACAAACTGATATGGAACAAGCATAAGTTTGAAAGAAATATGCCAAGCATTGATTATTAAAGAGAACAAGTAAAAGTACTTACAATCCTTTGAATGAAGGTGCAACAGCTTCTTCCAGTTCTCCTTGTCCAACCCTTTTTCTCAATTAATCTGCAATGATTTCTTTGATGACATCTCACTCATGAGATCATAAGTTTGATGTAATTATCAATCTCCATTGTCTATCAATACCACTTATAGGATCATAAGTTTGGTATCAATCTCTAGTCTCTAGTGTACCTTTCACCATGAGAAGGCCTCCTTATGTAAACTTGGAGAGGTCCAACCATTTGAGATATCTTTAGGATGAGTTGAGGATTTGTCTCCTTTAGTTGAGGATCTCCCCTAAGATCATGCCTTGACCATCTATTCGAATCCAACTACCTTTAGGAATTGAGGGATTCTTCCCTGATTTGCCTCAACAAACCAAAAAATTTCTCAGAAAAGGGTAGCACTCCCCCATAAAGGTGCACAGGGCACTCAAACACTCCCTCAAAGAGGATCAACGAGCGCCAGCACTCCCTGATAGTGGGTAGGAGAGCGCTCCTCTCCAAAATTCATTTTTTAGTGGTTCTTTCAGTAGCAAAAGTTTTGTACTTCCTATCAACTGATTTCTCTTCTTCCAAACTAGTCTTTGAGGTGTCTTAACTGTCTTTGTGATGTATTTAGGGGTACTACATAGGCAAGATGGTATTATGATGTTTGTGACACTTGCAACACTTATAGTCAAGATGCAACATTTGCAGACAAGATGCGACACTTACAACACCCATGATGACGACACTTGTGACACTATTGAAGTGAGTAATTTTGAGGTGTAACAACATCTGAGTAGGAAATAAGTGATAGATCCTTTCCTTTTGGATACCATAATCCAAAGTCTTATGTTCCTTTGAGATATCTGAAAATCCTCTTCACTGCTAATAAATGTGATTTCTTTTGTGTTTCTTTAAATCGCGCCACCTGTCCAACTGCCTACATTACATATGGTCTCGATGTTGTCACATATAGTAAGATACCAATCATTGACCTGTATTTCCTTTGGTCTGTAGACTTTGAATCATCATCTTTTCTCAACTTGCAATTGGTTTTCATAGGAGTGGTAACTAGTTTGGAATATTCCATTCCAAACCTCTTTATCATTTCTCTGATATACTTAGTTTGAGAAATAAAAATTCCTTGGTCGCTTTGACATATCTGAAGACCCAAAAAGAAGGATATTTCTCCAAGTAATGACATTTCAAATTCATTCTGCATATCCTTTGCAAAGTTCTGGCTTAACCTGTCATTATTACTTCCAAAACAATATCATCAACATAAATTTCAATTAATAAAATACTACCTTGAGTTTCCTTGATGTAGAGGTTGTTATATGTGCTTCCTTCCCATAGTTCTTAGGGAGTTTTGTCATTTTTGTTTTTGAGCATTACTATGTTTTGAATGTGAACCGATGTATGCACTACACGTGTCAAAAAAATATCTGTCAATTTGGAATCCATTAGCATTATTCAAGCCATTTATTGTGTAATTATCATCCATTATGATAATGTTCCTTTGTCTCTAAACCACTCTTTGAACCAATATATGAATCCTTTCTCTCGTCCAATGTCATATATTTTTCCAAACCTGCTAAGTGTTCTTACGAATCCATCTCTGTCCATACTGTCCAAGACTCTACTTGTACAATTGTCCATAATGTTGACCCATTTATCACTATACTATCATGAAGTCTTGATTACTCTATCAAGTTGTACTTCTGCTAACTGACTGCTCTGAATCTATCTTCTCAAACTCTGTAAGCTTCTCGAAGGATAGTTCTTTGGTCTATCACAAATATCGCATAGACTCCCCCTGTCTAATATTCATATTACCTAGGAGTCTCTAAGCTAGATGGATCAGAACAATTCCTGTTCTAATGTCTATTTATCATCATCTTCATTGGTAGACTCATCATCATCTTCATTGGTAGATTCATTATCTATCTGATCTCTGACATCTTTCTTTCTGTCTATGGATTCATCTTTCACTACAATGCCTGAAAGTACAATCTCTTGAACTTGTTCCTTATTTACATGTCCTTCCTTTATTTCAGTTATTTTCCAAACCTTTATGTATCTGGCATCTGTCTCTTTCTCTGTAGAATTTTCTTCATCTCGTTTTATTATGAATCTTTCTATCTCTGGTACCTGGTCTTCGTTCACCTGTTCTTCTTGTTTTCTTATCCATACTTTCTTATATCTGATATAAGTGTTCTCTTTCATGGAAGTATCGATCATGCTTCTACAATCACTGGCTATGTGTCCATAGTTATGACATTTGTAACACTCAATGTTGCGTGCATCCACATAGGTACTTCTTTCTTGAACATTTATTTTATAATCCCTGCAATATGCAACCTTATGTAAAAAATTAGTATAATAAAAACAATGACCATAAAAGAAATTTGCATACCTGGGAGTGAATGATATTCTTTGTGGATTAGTCCTTCTGAATTTCTTCCTTGACTGATCATGATCATGATTAAAGCTTCTTTGTGGCTTGAACTTGAAGATGTATCTTCAATATTTTTCTTAGATTCCGGTTGACCATGATTCCTTCCTTTGATTACTTCTGCATAACTCTTTCTATTTTCTTCATTCTTCTTTTCTAGCAACCTAGAGTGCTTCTCTTCATTCTATGCAACTGATGTGGATGTTTCTATATCTTCAACATTCTTTTTGAGCTTGATGATTTTACTTCTCAATGTGACAACTTCTTCTTCAATATTCTCAACCTCTTCTTCTTTATTTACTATCTGAGACTTCATGACTTCTTCTGTTCTCTTCACTTCTTCAAGATGAATTTTTAATGTGATTATTTATTCTTCAAGTACTTTCTCTTCTTAACCAAAACATGAATCAAGCTGGTTTAGATCGTTAGTTCTTTCATTAAGATGATCTATCAATATCTTATCTCTCATTTCTACTTCTTCCTTATGTGATTCTATGTTGGCTTCCAAACACTGCTTTTGATATTCAAGATTTTCTTCGATCTTTCTAGCTTCTTCTAGCTGATTTCTAAAGTTCTCGATGACTTGTTGGGCTTCTTAAAAAATGTGAACACTTTCCTTTTGTTTCATCAATTCTTTCTTTAGTGACTTGTTTTATTCTCTTAGTTCATCTAAAACACTAATCAATTCTGCCTCATAATTGTCTTCCTTTTCAATTTGTTTTTCTATCTCATTTCCTTCATGGCATTCTATTTCAAGATGTCCACGTTTTTAATAATTAAAGAAAATCAACATACCTTTGTTGATTATGTACTCTTCATCTTCTTATTCAGTTTGACATGGTGAAAATATTACTTATTGATATGTACCTTCATCTTCTTTGGCATTTTTTGAATCTTTGATGGGTGAAGAATATATGTCATGTAACTTATCCCAAAGTTCTTTGGCTGATGAACATCTACCAACCTTTTCTCTTATTGGATTAGGTAATCCTTCCCAAATCAAATCCATTGTTATTTTGTTATTCTTCTTCAATTCCTTCTTGGTTGCAGTCTTTTCCCTTTTTGAAATATCATATCCTATAACGACTGATAGCCAAATATAATGCCCATGTGCCTGTAAAACTAATTTTGTCCTTATGCTCCACATCTCATACTTTAAACCATTTTTACCATTAAACAATGGTACTCCATTCTCAGAATAATCCATGATCTCCTTCCAGTGGTTAAACTGTTTCCTGAAGGAACCTGCTATGATACCAATTGTTGGATTACTAAGAGAGGGGGTGAATCAATAATAGAGAAATTCAATCCTTTTTAACCATAATATGCAAGTGTTGTATCAATGTAGAATTATCATATAAACAATGAACAAATGATAAATCATACACATACACAGTACACCAGTGTTTTTACGTGAAAACCCAAAGCAAGAGAAAACCATGGGATGCTTTTTCTTACATGTCTTTAAGAATTACATTCATTGGAAGCACCAACTTCCTTTGTTTTCCAGCTGCAACTGGAAGGAGGTTCCAACCCCCTAATTTCTCAGGCTACAACCTGAGGGAAGCTCCAACTCCCCGATTCTTTGGCTACAACTAGAAGGAGGATATGACCCCCTATGTTCGGCTACAACCAGAAGGTGGCTACAACCACATGTCCTTTCCCCGTCCAACCGCCCTGACGTAGAAGTAGAATGATGGAACCATTGTCACACTATCATTGTGACATACACTATTGTAAACCTGTACCAATCAACCTGTACCATAAAAAAATGCATCAACCATGCATCAAAACTATACAAATAACCTGTCACAATAACCTGTCCAAAAATCCTATAATCAACCTATACCATAAACAAGTGCATCATCCATGCGCCAACCTGTACCTCAACATGTACCATGAAGAAGTGCATCAACCATGCACCAAACCTGTACAAATAATATGTCACAAAAACCTGTCCAAACAACCTATCACAACAACCTGTCTCATCAATCTTATCAACCAAATCAGATCCACTCACCAATATAAATCACCAAGACAACTCTAAAAAATGTGCATCAACCAAGCATAACACAACAACTCATAATCATCACCAAGATCAATATGTGTTTCTAATAATATACCAATACAAGTATGTTACATCATCCATAAACCATGTGTCAACA
>JZKD02S0812155.1:373822-391309 GCA_000966675.3 Picea glauca | reverse complement strand
TCTCCTTGGTATATATAGGAGACTAGGAGGTATAATTACAAATAATGGCCTAAAGCCGACATAATTAAAATAACATTACTAATCTAAATTACAACTAATGGCCTAAATCCGACATGAATAAAATAGCATTACTAATCTAATTTGCCCCAATTAAGGGGTAATGAGCCAATATTAGGGCTTAACATATATGCTCCCTCGACAAATCACTCCTTCTATACATTGTGAGGTGTGCTTGCATTGGATTGAATGGTACTATAGTCATATCCCCATTTTACAATAAATAATTTAAGTGCTCACCAACCACAAGGAATTACTCATAAAAGAAATTCATGACCTCAGAGAAAATGAACAGAGACAACCCAAGTGTCTTAAGAAGACAAGCAACATTGTTATAAAGAATGCATATAGTGTGAATGCCATAATCAATGTCGATCTCTCTTGATCCATGTTTAGTTATTGGTTAAATGGTAAAATGGTTTTTTTCCCTCTTATTACAGTCATGATATTTTTTGAATCAAATCGATTAAACTTAGATTTCTTTTACCAATATAACACTGGCTATAGAATCGAGAGATTATGTAGCCAAGTCATTTTCATATAAAATTTAGAAATTAGTTGTTAATAAATTATCTAACTTGTTCCTATTTCATTTTTCAGGACACTGTATATCTGATGTTGATTTTATGATGTGGAACGTGTTCGATTTAGATGATTAGTATCTCCTTTTTGTTTATTTTGTAAATAAGAAAAAAAAATTATGAATTTTTGAAGATACAATTTGATCATGAGTGGCTGTAGGCCCTCCATATTTGTAATATTTTGATCTTATGGGATCTGATCTTATCCTAGTAGATAGGAAGTTGAGATTTAAAAAAAAAAAAACTCTTTAAATACTCTTTATTTTGTAAATGAAAGGCATCTTGGCCTGGAACCAAAGATGGACGAATGATGTTTCAAAACTTAATGAAGCCGTATACAACATTTTGGCTTTATTCCTTTGTTAATGGTGTTTCATTAATGTTTTATATTATCCTAGTATATTAATATGTCTTGTAGATTTAGACTCGATGATATGTTATGTTTAAGGACTTTCATGTTATAAATATCGTTCATGATTTGTTGTTTCAGATATTCACACTGTGATCATCTTTTCCATTTGAATATCAGAATTTTTGTTTGATGTTTAAGTTGAACAATGAAGTGAATATATTACACGTAGGTTTCTTTGACTGTAATCATTTGTGATCATAAGATTACAGAATCAATTTGTGTTCCCTATTCTGTTATTAAACTCCGGTTACCAATACATTCTCTGAATTTATTCAGAACAGTTTCAGTATAAGTCTATTGCATATTTATCTCATAGGTGTGGTAGCTGGATGCTCCTGATTCATACGGAGATACAAATGCACTTCACAAACTAAAATCAGGTTAGCTTCTTTGTGTTTCTAATTTCTGTCGTTTATGTATTAGTGAAACCAGAAATTTTAGATCAGCTTTTGACTATCTATACATTTGTGTTTCAATAACTTGGTTAATTCAAATTTTGTTAGAGTTTTTATTAGAAAATAGAAAATATTCAAATGTGCTTTCTTTATCTACTTCTGTAGAACAATTATTTTACATTGATTTCGTAATTTTTCAGTAAAACTTACAACTTATAAATTCAGTTCATAAGCGATATTTTTATGTTTTCCTTTTCTCATTGTAAATACATTAACAATAATTACATTAAAGTTTATGTATATATTATCATTCAATATTAGTTAGTTATTCCTTTTATTTATCTTAGGACTTTAGATTGGCCAACGGAACCATTAAACCTGTCAGGACAAGTTATATCAAATGACTTGGGTTACTTAAACAACCCTGGACTGGACATGTTCTTCCAGTTGACGAACAGTCAATTTCTCCCATCAACACAAAGCCACAAAGCTCAGCTTCACACTGGACAGGTGATATGTGCACAATGCATTAGATCCACCTTCCTTGAAATTAGGTTAAGGCACAGAGCCAACTCCTCAATAGCACAAAGCCTTACATGTGACATTTATGCACCAAACAACTTAATTTCTCTTGCACTAAGCCAAAAATATTGTGCACATAGCCAACCACTACTTCTATTACATCACTTAGTTTCTTATTTATACAATTACAACAAGGCCTAATCATGGGTAAACCCATGGGCCAACATCCCATACCCATTACATAAACCCTAAAATCCAAAAAATCCCACAAGATAGGTGAGATCCCGCGATCTCAGCGCCGCTTAGGTGCTCCATCTTCGACCATCCTATTGAAGTCCCAAAAATGGTCAAACATGACCAAAGTTTCCTCAAAACTAGGTCAAGGGCCAACAGGCCCCTAACACTCACCTGTGACTCATTCTGAGTCACTCTGATCTGGGAAACACTGCTTTGAAGTTATCGAGCTTAGCTCAAGCTCCCTCAACTTATTGCTTCGCTAGAGCCTCTTGCTTGGTGAACTCCTGAATTACTTGTTCTATAATAGGCCCTTCCTGGTGTTGTTCCATTGTTGTGACCACCTGTTCCAGCTGTGAGCCTTGTCCTTCAAGCTCTTCAAAAATCGTGTAGGCTTCGTCCTGCACCATCTGGAGTCTCTATGTGCTTGCACGGTGGACGCATGTTGCTTCACCTCCTGGAGTTGTGCTTCCAATTTCCTCAGCTCTAGATCTTCTACAAGGCGCTCATAGGTCTGCGTACGTAGATCACTTAATTTTTTACACTTTGAGGCCAAT
The DNA here is from genome assembly GCA_000966675.3 of Picea glauca. Classification (NCBI taxonomy): domain Eukaryota; kingdom Viridiplantae; phylum Streptophyta; class Pinopsida; order Pinales; family Pinaceae; genus Picea; species Picea glauca. The sequence continues at coordinate 388,551 of JZKD02S0812155.1, read as the reverse complement.
GACCTGATTCTTCCTATTGCATTCCTAGCAGCTTCTTCCCGCTGATCGCTCACTTTTTGCGGAGTGTTAGGTACTGATTGGAGATCTAACTTGGCTACTCTTGCTTGAAACTACTTAATGACCTCAACAAGCTTCCCCACTTGTATCTCGACAGGCTCTTCTTCCTCCTGTGCCAAGCTTGGCACAGAGAGAAGTGCTTTAGTTACTGCCTCCTTGATCATAATCTACATTGTTCTACTCGAACTTTGCCTGAATTTCATTTTTCTCCTTCTGTGCAACTTGACGTTTCTCTAGGACCTCATCCTTTTATTGCTTTAAGGCCTTTGTGGCCTTCTCCTTTTCTTCTTGGACTCGACGGAGTTGATCCTTATTTACATCTACGAGCCTGCGTAATTGGGCGGGCTCATCCCCCAATTCTGCAATTTCTGATGACAACGGTGCAGTAGGTACTGTGCGGCTTGAATGGATAGCTTGTTGTATGTCCTTGAGATCCTTATCTATTCTGTCGTACATTGACTCCCATTTTTCTCCATGTCTCTACAAGATGTCTTCTAAAGTGTCCTCTATGGATTATATTATGAGATCAACATCATCCATAATGAGCACATTCTTTGACTGAGGCTTGTTGGCACGGGCCTTCTTTATTGTCGAATTTTTCTCTAGGGAAACCTTCCTCTTCTACGATACTTCTGTTGTGGTGAGGGGATACTTTGGCGGTGTTACTTTTCCTTTTTCCTGTTTGTCTCCTTCTACCCATCCTTCCTCTTGGTTCACTTTGTCTCCTCCTCCTCCTGTGGGTGAATCTGGACTACTCTCCTTCGATGCGTTATCCTTCTCATAACTTTCTATGTCCTACACTTCCTCCTTTTTCTTCTTTTTCTTTGTGTTGATCTGTCCATCATACTCAGTCTGGGTTACCAAAGGACTTCCGATGTTGTCGGGGTTGGAGAGTTCTGCATATTCGACTAGTACAAGGAATTTTGTTGGATATTCCTTAGTGATCTCTTCCATGTCTTCATCGGTCAATTTATAATAAGATTGTGGCTCCTTAATTTCATCCCTGCATGCAATGATGTAGATGAAGTGTCGGTATGCGTGAAACTTCACTAGCATCTTGTATTGATGCAAAGTATTCGGGGTCATTCATGGGAATGCTTCAATGGCACGCTTCAGCTATAGGTAGTAAGCGTGGAACACCGCATTCAATTTCCACTGCTTCGCCATATCACTCGTGTACCATAAGGTGGAGAACCTTGCAACCAATGGCTCTTATGGCTCGACTTCTAGGAAGGCTTCTCCTTCTGGCATTTTCCAAGTGACAAATGCGAACAATATCAGTAGCCAACTAAAGTGAAACTCAAACCCTTGATCTTGTGTTTCGTGGCAGTCCTTCTCCAACTCATTGATGAGGTAACTCACCTAGTTCATCTGCATTCCTTCTATGCCCTTCCCTGGGAGGTCCACTACGAACTTTGTGACTTGTGTAGGTCAGTTATTTATGACGAGCTTGCCAATGATCATTTGGCACGCAAGGCGCAATGCGCATACAAATTGGGCCTTTATGGCTTGGTTCCAATGGTCCAACGATGGTATTTTTTCCAATAATTGTGTTTCTAACCATTATGGAGTGTCATTATAATGGTCTAGATGCCTCCAACGCTCATATAGCTTCATCGTGGCGAAGTCCCATTCTGCGTGGTTCTGCTGTTCTGGCGAGTTTCAAGTTATGCAAGCCTACCTTTTGTGAAGTCTTCTCTGGAATTTCCTGTAGTTTTTCTAACTTTGCTTTCTTCTTACTGAGCTTTCTTGCCTTATTTCCAATGATCTACTCTTCTCTTACATTTTCTGGGATCCTCTTTCCATTTGTATTCTTATCTTCTCCTAGTAAAAGTGACTTTTCCCTGCTGATGTGCGCTTACAGATTCTTAAGTTAATGTCTCTTCTTTGGCTATACTTTTTTCTTTCATGGGTAGGTTCTTCAAATCTTTTTGTGTTATCTCAACTTCAACAGCTAATTCTCTTGCCTTTTGTTGCTTCGACTTGTTCTCTTGTTCTTGTATTAGTCGATCTATTTTTCTAGCTATGAAGTCTCTTCATTCTTGATTTTTCTGTTACATGGCTTCCTCCTCTACTTTTCTTCTAATCTGGTCCTTCTTAATCCATTTTTTTCCTAACAAAAGTGAAAATGGGGCGTTGTTCTGAATAAACTTAATAACTTCAAATTCTTCTTCAGTCGATGTTCCATGGTCTATCATAGGTACATGAGTAAGTCTTCCACATAGGGTTATCATTTGTCCTTTAAACAATCCTATCCTTCCCAATAAAGGAACCATAGCAGGCTTTCCCAAAATTTTCCAAGTGCTTTCTAGCATGATATTCACATGTGTTTCCTCATCCAAGACATAGTCTATGTCAAAGTCTCCTATTCTTGTTTCTGTGCACTGCTTCTCTTTTAAGATCTCTGGTAAACTGGTGTCTCTTTGATCATTCAATGTTTCTTTCAGCTGTAATAACATAGTCTCTGATTCTTTCTGGTTTTCTAGCATATCCTTAGTTCCTTGACCTTCTTCATAGTTTTCTTGTATCATGTTCATGTTTTCAACTTTAGCAATCATTCTAGGGAAATACAAAACCTCATGACCAACAACTTTACAACAAAGACAAATAGGACCTGTATCAGGGCAGTCCTTAGCAAGATGTCCCAGACTTCTGCAATTATAACATAGTTTCAATCCTCTCTTTATTTTAAACGATCCCTAGTCTTTCCTGTACTGTGCACTGGGATCGCAGTGGTGGACCCGCAATCTACAAAAATTCTTTCTAGGATCCTGCATCCACCTATTAGTCCAAAAATTCTTTCTATGCATAGGAATAACATATCTTTCACTATCTCCCCGGATGGGGTGTTAAGGGCCGCGATAGCGCCACGTAGGCCGAGCCAGGACGCCGCATTAATGCATCCACCAGCTCGCCTTGCCTCGCACATTTAACCCACATGACTCGCAGCAAGCGATGCATTACGAAGAGGCCCCTCGCACAAGCGAAAGGTACTCACCCGCAGAGCACTAACGAGTAGAGATTAATGGAGCCGTTTAATGCCCTGGATATGTTAATTATGGTGTTTATAACGCTCATAGCCCAAGTTGTAGCACCTAATGGCAATTTGGTCTGGCAGACCTCCATCTATTAGACGCATTCGAGTAGAGGCAACCTCCCTCCCGTCTCTCTCGCACAGAAACAGCACTCAGTTACCACGCTACTCAATGGCAATTTGATAAATACAGGCAGCCTTCGAATCCTCTATAGGAACTTCGCCATGCCTCATATTCGTGGGACACCGCGACGAGGTGCGGCCTGGTACGCAGAGGAGTCCAGACACAAACGCAAGAAGGATTTCGAGAGGGCGATGGCAATTGTAGCTAGGCGAAGGAGGACCAGAGCACGCCTGCCTCCTAAGGAGCAGAGGGAAGAGGTCAGCCTGCAAGCCAACCTGCCCAGCCCTTCTGGGCACACCCTGTTCGTGGCATTGAGCAAATGGAATCCAAGCTCGAGCCTTGGCTCGCAAAGCACCCGACAACCAGCTAGTAATGAGCCCAGCCCCTCCACTGCTATCGCAGAATAGCCTTACTCCCCTTGCTATGTGGTCGAGGAGGCTCCTCCCGAACCCACCATGGAAACCACAGGGGCAGAGCAAGAGCGCCATCAGTACAGTGCAAAAGTAGAAGATGAGGCCGTCAATGAGGAGTCCAGGGAAAGCCACCTGTGGGAGCAGCCTTCAGTAGCGGACTGGGGATACCTCGACCTTATCTTCGAAATCAGAGACAAGCTAGCCGACCAAACATTCCACCTAGAGCGCATGGAACAACGGCTCGATATGTTTTTCACTGCACATTCCAGAGCTTCGTCCAAGAAACAATGCCCAACCTGTGCACGCCCATAATCCTTCCCGGCTCGATGGAGGCACTCGGAGATATAGTACAAGCAGCTCGGCTTCGAGGTTCATACATGTTTTGGTGTTGTTGCCATAATTTCATCTTTATGCTAGATAGTTATCATGTTGTTTTAGTAATAGATAGAATAATCAGCTTCATGATGGCGACCATAAGTCCTGGTTTCCTTCGAGCAGGACGTCGCTCTGGAAAACTTTGCTAAATTTTGTCAACTAGACCACAAGGTGACATTTGGACATGGATGCCCCGCTGTCTCGGTTTCCTGCTTAGGCGGGACAGCAGGCATCTCATACAGTTTTGTACTTTGATTATGTTAATATAACAGGCACCACCTTTTTACTTAAAAAAAAAAAACATATCTTTCACCATCTCTATCAAATTTATTCAGATCAAATCTTATTTCTTCTAGTTGTGCCCTAGTTTTCGATTTAGGAAAAAATCTATCAAACATCCCTAGATTCATACTTTCGAAAAAAAATTCCACTTACCTTACCTTTACCAGAGAACAAAGCTTTAAGATCTTACCTATTTTCTTCATATCAGCTTTCTTTATTTCTTCCTTAGCACGGAGCCTCGTAATTCAAGTAGAATACTGCACACCAAAGTAACAGATCTACGCACAGATCTTTCTCTTTTCTTCAGTTCCCAGCAATCACAGTTTCAGGTCCTGACAACGAAACAATTTGTTGGCATAGGGGCATACCCAAGGTTCAATGCTTCAACAACACACCAACAAAACTTTAACTACTAGCCCTTTCGGCAACACCTGCGAAGCAGATGAAGTCTCACCCGAGGTAGAGGCAGGGGGGTTGTAGGACTCAGGTGTCTACAATCTAGCTGGGAGACAGATTTGTGATTACAACACTTGAAAAATTACTCAACCAATAACATGCATTAGTTCTTGAACCTTATTCAGATCGCAGGTTAAACCCTTATTACAAATCAATGCAGTAGTAATCAATATTAAGCACATATAATCATTTAACACATAGCATCAACTCAGATCTAGCATTCATTCATATTATTAGGAACTAAGCTACAACATCAGATGCATTCATTATACATAACATCAACAGCACTAAGAAAACAATCATATAAACCACATCGCACAAAGCACATCAAACACAGGGTTTATGTGGTTCACCCCAGTGTGGGGCTACGTCCACCAACTTCTTCTTCTTCTTTATTAGTCTATGATCTCCTTACATTCGTCTACTTTTGTGCACAAAGCCATAGATCTCAGCTTCACACTGGAAAGGTGATCTATGCACAGTGCACTAGATCCACCTTCCTCGAAATTGGGTTAAGGCACAGAACCAACTCCTCAATAGCACAAATCCTTACATGTGATGTCTGTGCACCAAGCAACTTACATTCTCTTGCATTAATCCAAACATACTATGCACATAGCCAACCACTACTTCTATTACATCACTTAGCTTCTTATCTATACAATTACAACAAGGCATAATCATGGGTAAACCCATGGAATGACATCCCATACTCGTTACATAAACCCTAAAATCCCAAAAAGCCCGCAAGATACGTGGGATCCCGTGATCTCAACTCCGCCTGGGTGCTCCATCTTCGACCAGCCTATTGAAGTCCCAAAAATGGTCAAACATGACCAAAGTTTCTCAAAACTTGGTCAAGGGCAAACAAAAACCCATTTACCACCTCCATTGTGGCTCAACTTTTCATGGATCATGTCTTCAAGCTTCATGGAATGCCTCTTTCCATTATTTCTGATCGAAATCCCACTTTCACCAAAAAAAATTGGCAAGAACTGTTCAGGCTACAAGGCACCCTATTGCATCTCAGTACAACCTATCATCCCTAGAATGATGGTCAAACTGAAGTTGTCAACAAGTGTTTGGAGACCTATTTGAGGTGTTTTTCATATAAAAGGAAAAATCAGTGGGATCAATGGTTACCACTAGTTGAATGGTGGTACAACACTTCTTACCATACAACTACTCGCATGACTCCTTTTGAAGAACTGTATGGAAAAAAATCCACCTTCGGTTCTCTCATACATGCCAAGTGTCTCAAAGTTCCATGAGGTTGACCAAACAATTACAGTTCGAGAGGCTATTCTCCATACCATAAAAAATAATTTGTTCATGGCTCATAATCGCATGAAGAAACAAGAAGATCAAGGTCACTCTGAACGTCAATTTGTTGAAGGAGACCAGGTGTTTCTTTGACTACAACCTTATAACAAAACTTCACTCAAGGCCAACCATTTTCAAAAAATGGCACCCAAATTTTATTGTCCTTATACAGTTCTCAAGTGCATGGGACATGTGTCCTATTAGTTAGATTTTCCCACTCATTCTAAGTTCCATCATGTTTTTCATGTCTCCTTATTAAAGAAGGTGATTGGAACTAAGTGTCAAACTCAAACCAGCCTTCCCAAACTAGATGAATAAGGATCCATCTAGTTGCATCCATAAGTCATTTTGGACAAGCGTAAGTGTTGTCTTCATCAATGCACCATCAAGGAAGTGTTAGTCCAGTGGAAAGATACAACTCTAGCAGATGCCACCTGGGAGCCAACTACCATTCTGTAGTAGTTTCCTCATCTCAAGCCTTGAGACCAAGGTTTTTTTTAATGGGGAGGGAATGTTAGGGAATTAACCTCCCTAACCCCTCACATAGGTAGAATAATATATTTCCATGTAATAAAGGCCAATATTAATAAGGTCTAGCAATAAGGAAGAATAAGTCAAATGTAAGAATACATAATAGAAGCTTCTGCTTCTAGAAGGATCTTCCTCGAGATTGTTCTTTTGGATAGATAGATTTAGTATAAATAGGAGTACAGGGTATGATAATTTTTGTCTTGAGAATTATTGTAATAGAGTGCTTCTCTATTGGAGGTTTCCCCCTCGAAGAGGTAAGTGAACATTGTTTCCTATCAATAAAGGTATCATTTGGTGTTGTGGTTTCATCTATTGTGTTGTTCCGTTGTTATTCTCTACTATATTTTTTGTTTCATGCCATTATAATAGATCTGGTACCTTACAAAATTCAGAAAGAAGAGATAGAAGCACCTGAAGCTGAAACTAGTCATGAAGACATGGAGATTGATGAAATAATAAGAGATACCAACTGGATTGAACATGGGATGATTGAGAGAAGTACCATAGCTGAATAATTGGCTTCCTAGGAGATAGAGGTATTTGAGGAGGAATATGTCACTTTGCACCACACAGCCTACAATAAGAATATAAAAAAATTGTTAAGTGAAAAATTAAACTTGAGAAATAAAAATGTTTCAGAAAAATGGAAATCAAAGATTGATTTCAAAGGGGAAAACCCCGTGAAAATCATTGAGTTTCATGAAGCAACCAATGAAGCCTTCAAAAATTTTGTTGATGAGATATAGAAGAAGAATTTTATCCTAAAGGAAAAATTAAAAGAATTAGAAGAAGCTTGGCTTCCAAGACATTTTTTTTCCAAACTCGTTGCTACTATACATCCATTGTGCAATCTCGAGAATGTAACTGAAACCAGATCCAACTTGAAAGGTTCATCCATTTTATTAATGGTTGTAATAAAATACATTGGAGATAGCATTAAGAGAAGGATATCCTTGATCCTTGAAATATGGGAGTTAGCAACCAATTCAACCACTCTCTCAAAAAGGGTCCTGCATTTTAAAGAATACCTCCAAAAAGATTTGGAAAATGATAAAATATTTTATAAAGAGGCAGTGGATATATTTTTGGTAAAGTTCTTAAGTTTAAGTGATATACATAGGAGATAACAAAATCTTTCTTCCAAGGCTCGTTTGAAAAAAATAAATTCTTGTTGGTTAAAGAGAATTAAATGCTTGCAAGAGATGTGAGAATGTGATGTTATAAATGCTAAAAGATGAGATTTGTTTTTAAAAATTGTTGATTTGACTAAGGAACTAGAGGACCCACACTTAATTATGGACTCAATGCTCTTATCAAAAGATAAATTACAAGATTATTTGGACACCTTGAAAGTTTCTTGGGATAATGAATTTAATGAGTCAATTGAATATTCTGAAGAAGAAGTGGAAAGGTGGTTAATCTAGTACGTGAACAATAATGAATATATTGAAGACACACTTCATCAATTGAGCCTTGATCTTCAAGAGATAGAAAATGAGTTATTTGAAACCAAGACTAAAAAGAGATAATGATTTCTCCCATGTGGGAGTATATTGAACAACGGTTAAGAAAATCCTTGGTTAAAATAACCGAAACTAATCAACAAGAAGATGGTAATACAATTATGCCACCTCCATCCCAACAATAACCTATTAAAGACACATCAACAAGAAGATAATAGTATCTTCCATCATAGTAATTCAATTAGTCACTTTGTTTTTTTCTCATCTCTTTTTCTTCCTTAGTTAGTATTCATTTCACCTTTATTCTTTTAGAATTTCTGAAAACCAAAGGATGACCCCTAACTGTTTCCTTTTTGTCTTCCAGGTCTTTCCTTAATTTCATGGTTTTCGAAACCTCAATCCTAGTCCTCTTTGAAGGAAAAATGGTGTTTACTTTTCTTTATGAACTCTTCATACATTATTACTTTTTAAAAGACATCCATTATTTTTTAGGTTCTCGGATAACTACTCGAGACATTACATTAGTGATTTCTCATATTTTCAATTTTAAGCATGAGATTTCAAATGTGCATCTATCAAAATATTTTTGGATATTAATGGAATGATCATTTAAATTTCTCTGCCATATGTAGTCCTTATGTTCTTTTTTTTTTTCTAAATAATGTGTCTGACTTTGTTGAATACTATGATGGGAATGTCATTGTGTGAAATTGTTTACTCGCTTGGTTTGTAATCTTACATTATAGTGTGAATATTTAATTTTCTGGGAGATGCTTGGTCCTTTGTCAGGTATTATCTACATTTGAATATTTGTAACAAGAATAAGCATGGCCATCTCACATGCCCTCTTTATATTCTTGTATATAATTTAAACATAGAGGAGTACCACCTCTCTAAAAACACAGGCGGAATTATCCTTGTGATGTTATCTTAAAATAACTTTAAACAATATTTCATATCAACACCCAATAGATAGAGCAGTGGTTGGGACTGAGATTCTCAAGGAAATGGAAGAGCAGATGGAAAAAATTAAGCATAACTTGAAGGCTACTCAGGACAGTAATAAAATCTTTGTTGATAAAGGCATAATGCACAATTAATTTAAAGAGGGTGACCACATGCTTTTGAAAGTGAAGGCCAAGTGAAGTTCATTGAAGTTGGGGAAGTGATCAACATTGGCAGTGCATTACTGTGGGCCATTTGAAATGTTGGAGAGAATTGTTTGTTGCATATATGCTACCATTGCCTGCATATATGCTAGCATTGCTTGCATTTATGCATGTTCATAACATTTTCCACGTATCATTGCTTAAGAAATATGTGACTAATGATAATAATGTAATTGAATGGACTATGATTCAGGTGGACCCAGAAGGTGACTTATGAGTTCAATCGATGTGCATATTGGATAGGAAATTCAAGCTACTCTAGTATCGAGCAATATGACTAGTAAAGGTCTAGTGGACCTACTATGGTCTTGAAGATGCTACATGGGAGCAAGAGGACATCATTCGGGAAGAGTACTTGCATCTTTTTGGAGCTTTTTGAAGAATTTTGGAATGAGCATTGTATATAATGCACCGAGGACAATGCATAAAATAAGGGGGATGGAAATGTAATACCCCCAAGTGGTAACTATATATATGAATGCATATATGTTCATTTAGGTTGATGAGCCAGGTTGTTTTAGGCCAAAGTGCCTTGCATGTCTATACATTTTAGGCTAGGGTTCCTATGTGATATATGGTCGGTGAGCCAAGTTATTTATTTTGTAACCACACTATCGTATTAATAAAAACACACCATTGTTGCAGACCTCAAGATGAAAAGAGTATGGGGAACTAGGACTCCAAGAGAGGGAAAGGAGGATAAGGGACTTATGAGAGGGAATTAATATGGGGGGCTAACCCAAGGAATATAATAAAATATTCCTTAAAAAGGTCCAAGCCTAAATAGTTGAAATCATGTTTGTTTTACCCTAAGTACATGGAGGTGAGGAAAGTTCCCAAGAGAGTGGACGTGGTTACTCGTGTTCCATTTTCCATGCTATTTGCATGCATACTTAATCCTCATGTTTAGTTTTTTTTGGGGGATCTTGGTCATTCATTAAAAGTGTTGTTGGTCTGGGGAGCAAACTGTGGAAAAAGAGTGGAGATGAAAATTGTTGTGGCTAATACCCTAGAAATCCTTGGTGGTTCGAGTGTGAAGAAGCATGTAATATACCATATTAGGCTAGTCTAGGAATCTCTGCTAATATGTGTGTATGATTAGTTGTTTACATCATATAAATGAGCATACAAATAACAATTACAACAAAATACTGCAAAGCTTATATTATGATATCTCTGTGGAGTACAAATGTCAAATGCAGCTAAGTAAAATGAATCACTCAGCTAGATCAATGACAAAAGGATCTTAGCCAAAATACAAAAAGAAAACTAAACGATAATACCTTATAATAAATGAACACTGTGGGATCAATGGATGATCTGGATAAATGGCAGCTCACACGGTAATTGCTGCAAGTATGGAAATTTTTCCCTAGTGGCTAGATCTCTCAGATCGGCCTTGAAACTATCCCAAATAATGTTCCCTATTGTCCCTCTCAGTCCTGGTGACTGATCGACCCCTTTGCTGGCGTGTCTGGACCTTGAATGGATCCCTTTGGTGGAATGTGTCCCTCCTCTACTAGAAAATTGCACCCTAGTTATTCCACAGTTGGAATCGGCTGATATGTGTCTCAAATTGATCACCCTGGCCTACTGTGAAATAGGTCGGAAGGGTTTCCCTGGATCTGATCTGATGATCCATCGAGAACCCCGAATGTGTCCTCCCCAAGTGTTGCACTCCCAATGTCCGTAAAATGCACCCGATATGATTCCTTCATCAGAATATGATGAGAAACCAGGTAAAAGATGCACCTGGCCTTCCTCTCATTTGGGTCACAAGGGAATCTCTAAAATCTCCCTGAATGGGACAATTCGATCGAATAAACCTCCTCAAAAGTTGCACCCTCTCCCTGAACAAGTACGCCCTTGTTGTTGAATTTTGTAGAAATGTTTTTGAAGACTGATGGAAGACATGTGTGACCTCCCCAGTGACTAGGGTGTATCTCTGAACACCGAAATCAACCACTGGTGTATTCCTCCTGGAATCCACTGAACTATCTCTCCTAAGATGTGCCAATCTCCTCAATGACAAGTCAAAATCTGCATAATGATGAATTAGATCACTTTACCTTCTCTTATAGCTTCCTGAAACCCTAATTCGTTGTTTACTCTATTTTTAGCTCGTCTGTTCTATTTTTAGATCAAGTTGGATTAAAAGAACTTTTAGCCACTTTTATCTCAATGCCACTTTCAAATGATAACACCCTTAGTTGGAGTGACCTCTAGTAACCCTATTTACCCCTTTCTGGCCCTGGCTATAGTCTAACGGGGTTGCTTAGACCATTAATCATCCTCTATGGAGATATTATTTGGAAAGGAAAATTACAGTCCTCCCTTCCCGAGATTGCTTATCCTCAAGCATTACCAATCTAGGGTGTTGCAACACTTTCTCACTCTCCCAAGTAGAATCCTTTATTGGAATCCCTCTCCATCTGTTCAAACACTCGTTGATGACCCTTCTCCTCAGTTTCCACTCTCAAAACTCTAGTACCTCCTCTAGAACCAACTCCAACTGTCCCTTCTCATCCAATGGGGGAATCTCCTCTGATGTGGTCATGAATTGTCCCACCTCCTTCTTGAGGCAAGATACATGGAACACAATATGAATATTGTTCTTTTATGGAAGCTCTAGCTCATAAGTAAACTCGCCTTCCCGACACATGATCCTGTAAAGTCCATAAAATATGGGCTTGATCTTATCGGCCCCGCTCTTATTCAGAGATGATTGTCTATAAGGTTGGAGTCTCAAGAAAACCAAATCCCCAGCCTCAAAGCTGCACTCTATATTGTGACTATACGCACTCATCTTCTGTTTATTTTGTGTTGTCTGCGGGTTCTCTTTTAGCAATTTGGGAATCTCCTGACTCTCTATGATCCAATCCTTATCCTTGGGAGCTCTTCTCTCCCCAAAAACCAAGTCTATAAAAGTGGGATCATCATACCCATACAATTCTTGTAAAGGTATCATACCAATGGACATGTGGAAAGTGGTGTTGTAACAATTCTCTCCTAAATGTAGCCACTTGACCCGTGTTCTTTGTTTTCCATCCACATAGTTCCTCAAATACACTTCAACCCACTTGTTGATGATATCAGTCTTCTCATTTGTCTGAGGGTGATAGATGTTGTTATGTGTCAACTCTGTCCCCACCAATATAAACAACTCCCTCCAGAATGTCCCAATAAACTGATTGTCCCTGTCACTGATGATGTTCCTCGGCAACCCGTGAATTTTGAAGACCTCTCTGAATAATAAATCGACTACCTGAACTAAGTTGTACTATGTCGGTAGGGCATATAATTGAGAAAACTTGTTCAATTTTTTTACCACTACATAGATGCATTCCTTACCCTAGACCTTCGGTAGGCCTGTGATGAATTCCATCGATATTCTCTCCCATTTCTTCTCTGGAATGGGAAGTGGTTGAAGTATCCCTGCTGGAAGCATATGCTCTGACTTGTTCTGCTGACAAGTCACACACTCACTGATGTACCACATAACATATTGTTTGAGTCCTTTCCATGAGAACCTCTCCCTGATCTTCCTGTAGGTTTTGAAAAACCCTTGATGGCCTGCTAGTGGTGAATCATGAACTATTGTGAGGATATTCTTCTTGAGCCCTGAATTTGGTACTAAGTAGACTCTATCCTTGTAGAATATGACATCCTCAATGACCCTATACCTGTCATCCTGAATCTATCCATCCAGAACCTCACAAGCGAACTTGTTCTTGGAATATTCCACTGACAAGTGGGATTTCCAATCTGTTGAAATCTCCATCAAAGAACATGTCATAGGTATCCTAGATAGTGCATCGACCACAATTTTATTCTTCCCCATGAAATACTCTATGTCGAAGTCAAATTCCTATACCTTCATCACCCATTTATGTTGGTGCTCACTGAGGTCCTTCTGCTCAAGGAAATACTTCAAGCTGTTGTGATCTGTTTTGACCACAAATTTGTTGCCCACCAAGTATTGTATGAATTTGGTCAAGGCATGCATGATTGCCAACATTTCCTTGTCATAAATGGAGTACAACCTCTCAGGCTGACTGAGCTTCCTACTCTCAAATAAAATGGGGTGTCCTCCCTACATCAAAATTTCCCATATACCCTCACCGGATGCATCACACTCTAATACAAATGGAAAAGTGAAGCCTGGTAATGCTAACACTGGACATGTGCCCATGAATTACTTCATGTGATCAAAGGATTCCTGTGACTCATCGATCCAGATGAAAGCCCCATTCCTGGTAAGATTCGTCAGTGGTGCTCGAATATAAGAAAAGAACCTGACAAACCTCATATAATAGCTGCATATCCCAAAGAATATTCTCAACTCTGTCACATTCCTGGGTGTTGGTTGATCTAGACTGGCCTTGATCTTCTCCTGGTGTACTTGTACCCCCTGTGCACTGATGATGTGGCCCAAGTAAAGTAGCTATGTCATACCAAACTCACACTTGGACTCTTTGGCGTATAGTGACGATGTCTCCGTGATGCTCAATATCTCATCCAAGTGCCTCACATGCTCCTTCCATGTCTTGTTGTAGACCAAGATTTCATCGAAGAAAACCAATATTGATTTCCTCAACTGATACCTAAATATCTGGTTCATGCAAGACTGAAATGTAGTCGATGCATTGGTTAGCCCAAATGGCATAACCAGAACCTCAAAATGACCAAAGTGACATCGAAATGTCATCTTCTCTATGTCCTTTTCTCGGATGCTAATATGATGATACCTAGAGCGTAGATCAATCTTTGAGAAGAAAACTGCCCCATGCATTTTATCCATCAACTTGTCAATGCGAGGGATAGGATACTGGTTCTTGATGGTTTTCTTGTTCAAAGCCCAATAATCAATGCACATCCTCATGGTACCATCCTTCTTCAGAACTATTACAATTGAAGAAGCGAATGGAATGATGTTAGGTCTAATGTGTCCCATTGCTATCAATTCCTTAATTTCTTTCTCTATCTCATCCTTGAACCTCCTAGGATGACAATAGGGTGGTGTGATCATAGGTTTTTACCCCTCCTCCATCTCAATGGTGTAATCAAACCCCATGTCAGGTGGTCTCCCTAGTGGGATCGACCCAAAAACCTGTTGATGTCATCCCAACAAGTTCTTGATCTCTATATGATACTGTTGTCGACCCTTTGAATCCTTTCATGTAGTGATCAATCACTTTGCGTCATATTATACCTCCCCATGTCTGAGTATCCTCTTCATCCTCTTGGTCGAAACTGTCCTAGGTTCTTCTATCGACATGCCCCTTAGAACAACCCTCTTCATGTCACTGTTTCTGAACCCCATCTCCAAGGTTTGGTAGTTAGTAGTGATTTTTCCCAATGTGATCAACCACTGGACTCCCAATACCACCTCCTTTACTCCAAAGAGACATTTGGATGGTTTGGCATATAGTTGTTGCTCCTTTAGTAGTTGTAGCACCTTGTCAACATGTCGCACATGATCCTCCCAAGACTTTCTATAGA
>JZKD02S0812155.1:358605-371906 GCA_000966675.3 Picea glauca | reverse complement strand
TACCCCACTTAAATGTTCAAGTACAAGATGATTCAAAATGAAAATGTCTCCTTGGTATATAGAGGAGACTAGGAGGTATAATTACAACTAATGGCCTAAAGTCGACATAAATAAATAACATTACTAATATAATATGCCCCAATTAAGGGGTAATGAGCCAATATTAGGGATTAACACACTTTGGCACGTTTTGCGGGCATGCACGCGTGCGCTGGGTTTAGGCACGGAAAATGCCCAGAAGCTAGGTTACTCACACAGGAGGTGCGAATTGGCGTACCAGAGACAACAAGCTTGAAGGAGAAAAATGTTAGAAGGCCTAACTTCTTCATTTTTTGGCCAAATGAGGTGCCGAGAAATCCTAGCTAGGGGTTTTGGATATTCTGAATCCATTGGCACAGTTTTCAAAGGAATTTGGAGACTTCTTTTTCATGTTTTTCTACTTTGAAGTTTCAAGGAGCTCTAGGGAGCTTAG
The DNA here is from genome assembly GCA_000966675.3 of Picea glauca. Taxonomy (NCBI): domain Eukaryota; kingdom Viridiplantae; phylum Streptophyta; class Pinopsida; order Pinales; family Pinaceae; genus Picea; species Picea glauca. The sequence continues at coordinate 371,434 of JZKD02S0812155.1, read as the reverse complement.
GGCCACCATTGATGGAGGTCATGCTCAGATGATCCCAAGTCTATTTTCTGTGACTGGATAGTCACTTTTGACTAATTGTTATGCTATAAACACATTGGGACATGTTTCAGAGGCATTTGAGGACTTTTACAAGTGTTTTTTCCATAGGGAAGCTCAAGGAAGCCCAAGACCACCAGTAGAAGAGGTCATGCCCGGATGAGCCATTGTTCGTTTTCAGAGATATAATAGTCATTTTTGGGGTTTTTATGTATTGTGAACCCAATGGTACAATCAGTAAATCCATTGGAGTTGAGAAGCATCTTGTAAAAGAATCTTTGACAAATTAATCCCAGAGAGCCTAGTCCATTGATGGAGGCTCAAGGAGATGTAGCCCAGTTGGGGGTGAAATCCTTTATCATCTTGTTATTTTTGTGAGTTTGTTGGTTATATTTTTGTGCATGTTATGTTGTTGTTGTATTTCTTTAAATAATATTTAACCTTTTAAAGAACCTCACACATAAACACATAAGAAAAGCCTTGACTTGACACATAATTTCTCTTGCACAACTAAGACATTGAGCAAGGTCCTGAAGTTTATTTTCCCATAGCTCCTTGGATGTAGATTCTCCTGACACATTCAGTAACAAAGAATCTTCCTGCCAAGTAGAGTTGAAACGTTCTCCTTTCTCTTCTATCCAACCTCTCCCAATCTTCTTTCAACATACCAGTAGATTGAGTATTGTTAATTTGTGTACCAATAGTTTGTTTACAGTAGGTTGTGTACTAGTAGGTCATGTACTAAGATCCACAAAAATCCATTATTCTTTGTATACAATACGGTCCTCTATCTTGAGCTTCCATAACTCAAATTTTTTACCGTTGAACTTCTCAATATCGATTCTAGAATTGCTTGACATTATCTTTCAACACATGAATCACCACTACAAAGCTCCCACTAAACCTAGGCTTATCACAGACCCAATATACACTTGATATATCAAGATCGAGCCAAACCCTTAGCAACAAAGGCATCCCCTTGAAGCCAAAAACATGTTATGATACCACATGCAAGTATTAAACTTGTGAAGTAAAGTAATGCATATGTTTTCTTAAGAAAAAAAGAAATTAATCAATGGCTCATACACATAGTACACAAAGATTTACGTTGGAAACCCTTAATCGAGAGAAAATCGACCTTCCTTGGTGCCACACCTCTCAACTCTTCATTTTATTAGTTTCACCATTCACAATACAATATATACACAATATTTTAGGTATTTTTCAACTACCAAAACCCTAATCCCTTAATCCAGGATTAATTTAGAAAATCGCTAAAAATAACAAAAAATGCTAAAATAGAAAAAACTCCCCCCCAAAAAAAATTTGAGGCATTGCCTTGAACCTCATCGGCTCCGAGCTACCACTTGGAGCCAAATGATCAACACTTACCCAACAAGCCATATGGGGTGCAAAAAATACTACAACATCTTATGCGAAGTTGGTTGAATTTTAGACAACATTGTGACACTACGCCTTACAATGGTACATGAATTTTTTCTATATTACGTCAATGGGTACTAAGAACATTCAACAAAGTAATACAAGCATTCATAGTTGAATTCCATGAGAAAAAGATAGAACATCATATTTGCACTGAGATAAAGGACATAATTCAAGCAGGTTGTCAAAGAAACCACCTCGGAGTAGGACTAGAGATTATGGAATCTAATGAGTAGAATGACATACTAGATCCATGAAACCCATCATAAAGAATGGTTTATAGGTGGACAACTAACCCTGACTCAAATCCCCCTTATGAAACAAATATGTCCTTATTAGAGGGAGGCTTTGGAGCAAGTTGTGAGAATCGATTCACTAGTCGAGTATCCTAGAATAATTGGTACCTAGGTCACACTTTTACTTTTGACACAACTCTAGGGATAACTCGACGTAAAAACTAGTGATCCACCTTGATTGAGAAAATCTAAGAGCTAAATAGAACTAAAGATGGCTAAGAGAAAGTGTGGTGCATCACGTGCAAGATAGAGGACCATTTGTCTAAATTTTTTCTAGCTCTCATAGGATGGGTTGTGCCTAGTCCTACTTCAATCCCTTTCCCAAGGAGGTCTTACTAAGAATGATCTCTATGAGATTTGTAGGACTTATGAACACCTACCCAGTTGTTCTCGATCCTATAGAAATGTTCATCTACCCCTATAACATTGAGTTATGACTTTTGTTAGTATAATACTCATAGAGATGAGAATTGTAGATCCCTATAAGCTTTGGCCAACCATTTTGAAAAAAAATAGTGGAGGAAACTGGTAATGTCAACACTAGCATATGTAGTGACCAAGTAGGAGGTTGAGGTGGAGTACTAAGAAGACCTATTCAATGCTAAAATTGTGACGACCCTGTTGGAATATGTAATGATGACAGTTGTGGTATTGTTGGACTGTGTTACTTTGGAAGGTAATAATGTTTAGTGTTATGTCGAAAGAAGTTGTAATCTTATGTAAAAGAGTTATCCCACATTCATCATGGAGAAAAATACTATTGTTATCATTTATTATATAAAGAGGTGAAATTACATTTATCCCACATGTATTATTGGGATGTAATTCCTCCATATATCTTGGTATATAATAGAGGTAAGAGAGACCCATGAGATACAACAAAATGAAAAAGTATTATCTTTGTGAAGGGTAAATCATTTGTGGAGGTGCTCCCAAGTGTAAGATGGTCATATTTTTAGGAATTTTCCTCACCTCAATAGGCCTAGGTGTGGCCACCAACAAGCCACTAGCCATAACATTAAACATTGTTGAAACTTCTAGAGAAGGAATGTTAATTGAGTTAGCTCTAAGCACTGACCTATGAGAGACAATGGGGGTCCCAAATTGAAGAGAGGCATATACCAGACATGTGGCAACCAAGGACCTAGTACGCTAGGGAAGATTAGAAAGGTGGTTCCCACTGTACTTGAATCTCGACCTTATCTAGGCAAAATTTTCTATTGTAAGATCAAATGCTACTTTATTTTCCCCCAAGAATACAACAAGTCAATGCACTAATAAGGAGAAGGATGATAGAGAAGAAGGATCATTGGAGCACTCATCATCAACCTAGCATGATAGAATTCCATTCCCATGGAGAAGGGAATCTAACCATGTCAATGCCCCAATATTAAGCAAGTCATAGATGTTTCCATAGATTAATGGTTCCCCTTAGGCCTATTAGTGCTAAGATATGGCAATTGTCAATTTTGTGGTTGACACTTCTTGATATGTGAAGAGAGGCATGTCTCCAAGAATGCTTCCCTATTGAGGTAAGCCTGCCAATATCTAAAGTGCACACCATCAATATGCATTGATTGAACGACCTACACATTCTAGTGTAGGCTTGACATTATGAGTCACTATGGAGTGCACAAACCATAAATCAACTCTCAAGAGTTAATCCAACCACTAATGTTTGTTGATGCTTGCGCTTCCCACACTTAGGAAAAGGTGCTCCTCAAAACATTGCAACCAAGGTTTATCATACTATAGGACACAAATCCATAAGGCCACATTTAATGTATACTCTTCTGTTAATAAATCCCTTAGGAAATATTTTTCTTTTTAACCAAAAAAAAAGGGGTTGTAGCCTTGAGCTACAACAAGTTTCTCTAGTGAAATTGACCTAAAGACATGGTCAAAGACAACTAATGGCCCAAGCTTACCAATGTGTTCAAAACTATGCAATGAAAAAAATTAGGTGAATAGGTCCTAGATTTTATAGGTTATTTACACATAGTACTAACCAATGTCAATGGATAAAGTAGATATAACTATCATAGATATAAATAGATGTATTATGTTTATGTTAAATGATTCTAAAATGTTTAATGCACAATGTATTGTATTAATCTTTGAAGTGCATTTGCTTTAATTGGAAAAATGAAGGACGTCATAGCTTAATTTGTGTTTGGTGGAATTTAAAGGTGCTAGTTTTACAACCCAATATAATAGAGATGTTGTCATGTATCTAGGTAACCTTTACGTCTTCATATATCACTTAAAAAAATATATAATACTTATAACAAATAATAACAATGATATTCATTAGCCAAATATATATAAAAATGAAAGTAAAAATGTCTATATACATGAAAGAGAGAGATTTAATATGTTCACCTAATACAAAAATTACTTTATAAAAAGATGAAAAGAAAAATACTAAATTTATACATAAATAAAAATAATATGGATATTATATTTCTTAACTATATTCAAAACTATATTTTTAGATATCCTTATTTACATAAATTTTAAATTCAATTAAATTGAATGAAATTACAAGGAAACTAAATCCATTTTAATGATTATAAACCAAGAAATTTGACTTTGATAAATCCACACTTAACATTGATACCAGTATTAACTATTCACTATTATTTATATTTACTTTGTTCTCCATACTTACTACACTATTATTTATATTTACTTTGTTCTCCATACTTACTATAGTTTAATTTGTATATTAAATTTGTACATATTTAAGTTTACTTTGTTGTTAATTAAGTTCACATTTACATCAATAAACATATATCATATTTTTACATATCAATAATTATTTATAATAATAAGTTTTTTTTACACACTAAATATTTTTAAGAATATCTAATATTGTGAACCTATACAAAACCTGCGTACTCTCATCATTCATGTACAAATGTTCTAAGAAATGCTCATAAATATTGTAAATATGTATAGCTGGTTAAAAACTCATTAATATATTAAGTATTCATTATTCTTCCTTGGGCAATTGGACTATTAAAATATATGTTTTAATTAATTAATTTGTTTATATAATTCAAATTTCATAAAATGTAAAAGATAAAAGATAATTTTGATGTTTTCTCTTATGCTAAATAATTAAAAGTGAGATGATTAGATTATTTTTTTGGTTTGTTAGAAATGTGTATTACTTTGAGTATGTGGAGTGGTCTGGATGACATCAATCCTTAACATGATTAGATTTTAAGGGTATTGAACTCTCATAGTCATAGTCTAGTTACACTTTAACCAGTTAAGCTAACTATAATTAATCTGAGATGATTAAATTGTTGTTATTAAAATATTTTGAAAAAATATATATTATATATATAAAAAATTATTTACTAATTTTAAATTAAATTAAAAAATATTGTAAAATATTTTCTTTTAATATGTGTATATTTGTGAAGTAGGAGCAAAACCACCCCAAGTCAAAGTTGAAATTAGTGAACATTCTAGAAGTTGGATGTGGACGTGACAATATTTCCTCGATATTTGTGTAAAAAGATAGGGTTTTGTTTTGATCTTGAGTGATCTTAGTGATATTGTGAGGATAGATTGGATCTATATGATCTCTTATTGATGCTTGTGTTTTCTCTTTATAAGTTGTAATCCTTCGGGCCTTGAAGGGAGAGACCACTCATAATGTAAACCAGGTCGAGAGAGCATCTTGGCCCATAGAGGCCATATGATGTGTAATCGAGCTCGATCCTTAATGAGACTGTGTATTTTATGTATCTTGTGTCTTGATGTCTTAATTTTGTGTGTACAACCTGTTGAATTAATATATTGAAAGTGTGTGTGAGAGGCTATGAGTAAGAGCCGAGAGTTGAGAGTTATAGTTTTGATGTGCAATGTGAGCATTTGTTACAGGTCAAAATGGCGAAGAAAAGTCATTTTCCATCGGAGGAGTAAGATCAATCATTGATCACGATAGGATCAATGGCGATCCATGAAGCAAGATCTGACCATCCATTGGACGAGGTCATCAAGACAATCTGATCGTCCATCGAAAGGAGAAGGCAGAGAGAAAGCTCACAATGACCTAGAGAAGTGGAATGGATCGTGACCATTGATCACTTAAATCGACAATGAATATTAATCCATTGGATTAGAGACCAATGCTCCAAAAGGCAAATCCTGGTGATTATCAAAGTATATAGTGTTAGATATTAGAAGTGGAGGAGATACTTTGAAAGGAAACTTTGATGAACTATCAGAGTTATAAATGGTCGGAACGTTCGATCCAAGTGAGACCTCGACCAATGGTCTAGATCAATTTAGAGTCAGATCAATGGTTATGGAAAGGATGCGTGACATTGTTCCGTCGCAGTTGAATACCGGTCGAAAAGATCAATGGAAGAGAGGCTCTGATTGACGACGGAGATCGATTCGAAGTGATCAAATCGACAGATCTAAAGGGGGCATGCGACAGAGTTTTGATTGGAGTATGAGCATTTGAGAGGCAGGGAATAAGTTGTTTGAGGACCCACAACGAACTATCGAAATGGTCCCAAACTCATATAGAGAGAGTCTGAAGACGGACTTCGATAGAGGAGTCCGACAAGAGATAGTCCGATGGTCCAAGACATAGGAGGAAGTTTGATAGCCTATGGTTCTATTCTATGGTCACATGAACGGTTAGCGCTCGAGATTTTGGTGAGACCTACGAAAAGGGATGAAGTTCCTATGAACTTCATAAGGCGATACTGAGATAGAGACTCGAAGATGTAATTCATGGTGTAGTTGAGGTTGTATGAGAAATTATTATTGCATGGATGAATGTTCACTCCAAGTGTGTGGTCCAGATAACCCACGGGTCCGAGGATCGAACCTGTCGAATTCACCTATCTTCGGGACCTAGTTTTCTTCCTTCATCAATTTGTTAAATAATTTTCCATATATACAAAATTTATTAAATGTGTTGGATTACTGAGAGGGGGGGTGAATCAATAATAGAGAAATATAAGGAGTTTGGAAAATGAAGGAGTTTGAAAGGTTGACGCGGAATTGTAAGCCAACAATGAAGACAAGAATAAAATAAAATAAAAAATTTAAAAAACATTACGATGGTTGAAGGATATGGATGCTAAAAATTTAAAATAAAATAAAATAAAGTTCTTTAAAAAACTATAGTTTTAATGGTTGTGAAAGAATAATAAATACCATTGTAAGTATATCAAAGAAATTAGATTACTATGGAGCTACCTCTTCTATCTGACTCTAGAACTACTCCATGTCATGCACCCATTATTCAGTTTCTTTTATTTTCGATTTAATGTCGATAGGGTTGGCTTTCGAGGCACTAAAAGTAGTAAAGGAACTTGGTTGATTGTGAAAGGGTAAGTGTGTTGATGTGTATGGGAGTGAGTGTTCTTGCTTCTGGTTGGTTGTTCTTGTTTGTGATTGATGTGTGTTTTTGGTATGGTTCATGCTTGTCCTCTTTACCTATTTTTTTTAAATTCACAAAAGATGGAAGACTTGGAGAGTACAAGATGGGATATTATGTTGGGAGGTGCTAATGATGATAGTGGAGTATACGTAATGAAAGTGATTTTTTTTCAAGGCATTTGCATAAGGTATAAAACTAGCATACTCTCTAATGGAATAATTGGAATCTTGAAGTAATTAACTAAAGTTTTCATATTAATATTATTAATAAGAATCATAAAATTATTATTATATTATTAATAAGAATTATAAAAGGTTGCAATATAGGAGAGGGAGAAGAACTCCTCAAAACAATTATATAAACACAATAAAGGTTGAGGTTAAGAGATAATTTTTTGTTTTTATAATAAATGATAAACTTCTTTGAAACTTAGATCAAGAAGCAATTCCTCAGTTTTATAATTTTAATGAAAAGTTTCATTCTTGTTTTGTTTTTCCATAAGAGTTGGTTGTGAAAATTTTGATGTTTATGTCTGCACTTGTTTCTTTTAAATTTTCAATGTGTTTCCTTATTCGTGTATACTCTCAATTTGTTCCGACAACACTCTTGATTGTTGTTTGTTTCTGTTGTGGTTCTAGAAACACTATTCGAAGCCGCATTATAATTCCAAAAAATTGTATAATGTAAGCATGCTTGAAATAAACAAAGAAACTGTGGGGAAAATACTTTTCGTTTTAACCATAATGGTGGGATATTGATCCAACCAATGGACTCTACTCCTTCCAGGCAAAATAATATGAAGAAACTATAGTCAAATTTATTTTTTAAAGGATGAATATACTTCTCTGAGATATTTAGAGCATTCATTAAAGCTACTTTCTGAAAATCTAATCATGACTCAAGATATATTTGAGTAGAGATGTTATGGTTGCATTTTTTTTGTCACTAGAGAGGTTTATAAATCCTTTTGTTTCGTAGGTATCCACTATATTTAGATAAGCGAGAAATCATTTATCAAGCTTGGTTTCCTCCCATGTGCAGGAGGCTAGTAATAAATGCAATGGTTCTCGAGCAAATACAACTAAGAGCTACTTAATGGCTTTCCTTTTTGTCTTTGTGGGCAATTTTTGGAACCATAGTTACGATTTATGGTATGCATCAGAAATTCAACATTTAAGATTAGCCACAATAATTTATAACTTTTTTTGTTGGACCAAGATGATTTACTCGATTACTCATAGAGTGATTTGGGTGTCTTTGAATTATGATCAGATATTTTTTCCTTTCAATAATCTCATAAATTAAAAAGATAGTGCACCATATAATTGGCACAAATGACAACTGGCTAATGCACACTTGATGAGAAGAGTTATGTGATGTGTAGAAATGAATTGATCCAACCTTTATTTATAGTAATACGAGTCATCTTTATTTACTTGTGGGGCCAACTTCTTCTTTTGTCCATAATAATTCATTTAATTCTTTTCTAGGGTTTCATTAAATATTTTAAGGGTCTTTGACTTGTCTTCTTGGCTTTCTTCTTTTACTAGAAAAGTTGTACATGAGCCTTGTTGATCTGACATATCCTCATATGCATGTCTAATTAATATAGGGTTCTAATGTTGAGTAAACCCACTAAGAAGCCCCTCATCACAAGAGGCCTCTTGAGCCTACATCTTCAACATTAGACTAGACTTTTAAACAAGTCAAACCTACCTTGTAAAAATTAGATCACTCCAACCTAGAATAGGCATGTGATAGCATCTAGTATCTCAAGTCTTTATCACTCCTTATCAAATCAGCATGACTAACGAGAAAGACTACACCTGGGCCATTCACCACTAGCAAAGCCCCGTGAATGAATGTATCATTTTCCCTTGGTCAAATCAATATGACCAATGTAAGAGAATGTATGCCTGATGTTGCATCTCAAGTCTTTATCACTCCTAGTCAAATCATCATGAATAAGGAGAAAGACTACGCCTGATCCATTCACCATTAGCAAAGCCCCATGAGTGAATGTATCATTCTCCCTTGGTCAAATCAGTGTGACCAATCTGGGAGAATGTCTGCCCAATGCTGCTAAATGGAGAACCACTAATGTCCTGGGCCATTCACCACTAGCATAGCCCCGTGAGTGAATGTATTATCCTCCCTTGGTCAAATCAACATGACCAATATGGGAGAATGACTACCCGATGTTGAAACATCAACAACATTCCTCTTCCTCTTTAAGGCTAAAAGTCTCTTGATAAATTTTGGCTTGGTTTGGTTCATAAAAACCTATAAAAGTTTGGTGCGATGGATAGGTTCGTCTATACCAGAGATACACATATTATTCTGCGAGAGTCTGAAGAAAATCGACAAAGTTCTGGAAGATTGTTGGAAAAGGAATTTCGTGGCCAACATCATGTTGGTTTAATGCATATTGCTTGAAGCCTAGTGGAAACATAGAGAGGTCAACATCTGATGCATAGGGATATCTTTTGTTGTAATCTTAAGCTGAAAAATACATTACTCGATAGAAACCCCATGCCTTGGCTCAATATTTGCAACTTTGGATACTCTAAGGTGATATTTGTAAGGATTTTGTGTTGTTGTTTTATGTCGGTCTGAGCTCATGACCATATATTATGTTCTAATCAGCTCCTTGCAGCACATGAAACAAAGGCAACACATGAAATATGAGATGTACATGTCCATTTACATGGAGCAGATAAAGCACATGAAAGAACAGATATCCATGTTCACTAAGGAAAAAAATGTGAGAGAACAAGCAACAAAAGTGAACGGTTTCATCTCTCATAATCTCTTTCAGAAGGAATTGGTTGCAAACCAAACTCAACATGCTTCGTAGTGGTGAGGCGGTGGAGGAAGGTCATCCATGTGTTACCAACTATTGTGCTTGGTAGGGTGAGATGGTGGATCGCGCTTGGTAGGGTGAGATGGTGGATCACGCTTGGTAATTATGTGATCTCTCATTTTAAAATATGATTTAAAGAAACACGTTGGCTCGTTAGTAGCGATGAGGCGATGGAGGGTTTCCAAGACATTTGGGGCTAGTATTTTAGGTGACAATTGGATGTATGAGGTGACAACTGGCGTATGAGGTGACAATTGGGGCGAGCACTTCACGTGACAATTGGAGTTGTGAATGTGGTGAGAACAACGAAGGTGTGAAGGTGGTGAGAACAATGATATGGTACTATGATTGACAACAAAGAAGCAAAGAGATAGGGATAAGTGGACATGACATGGTGGGTGGTATTAACATCAGGTGGTATTGGTTGATAGTTTTTCGTTGTTGACAAGTTTCAAGCAAAAGGTCTTTCTATGTACATGCCTTCTGCATAAAATTTATGACTAAATATTTGGATTTAAAATTAAATATTTGTATCAAATTAATATTAAATATTTGGAGATTCAAAGTTAATACAAATTATGACTGAAGATTTTGATTAGATTTAAATATTTTGATTGAATTTAACTGAAGTGAGGTGGGTGCTTGGGAAGAACAAAGAACAATTGTTATCATCTCATATTAAATTCTACCCAGCTAAAAAATTATGCTATATGCTAAAATTTGATTGAATTTAACTCAAATGCTTAGGAGGAATGATTGTTATCTTCCTTGATTAAATTCTACCCAACTAAAAATTATGCTATATGATATTTACATAATTAGATATCTACTCATAAATATCGAAATTGTGCATATACAATAAATTTTTTGCAACACTATGCATCTTAAAGCATCTCAATAATCATTCATGACACAATAATAAGTACAACTACGTGGCAGAGAAAGGATGGTGGTCTTAAATCCTGACAAGGGCACATCAATAGAGACTCTACATTTGATATACAATAAGATCCAACTCTATATGCCTTTACCGCAACATTTGATACTGTGTTGCAGGATGAATGGCGCCTACCATTCTGGATCTCTGAATCTCTGTCGATCGAAAGATAGAGGCATATTTCCTCTCAGCGCGTGACAAGTTAAAATCCAAGTTCCAACAATCCCTAAACCTCCATCGATTTTCATCGATTGTATCTTTGATTGGGCAGAGACATATCATTTAAGTGTATGTGTAAAGAAGTGATGTTTTTTTTGGGTTTCTCCTCCATCTCTCGTTACTATTTAATTAAACTAATTGACTAAACTTATGAAGGGTTTCAGAATGAAAAACAAAGAGATACAGTGCTTATTTATTGATAACCATACCTAATCTTCCTTCCCATGGGAAGACCCTTACATTCCCAAAGGCCGACAAGCCACTACTTCTTCCGCACAATGGAAGTAACTCACTCTATTGCAACAAGAAAGGGATTTACAAGAATAACATAGCGACATAAAACAACAGAGTACAGGAGAAGAGAGAGGAGGGCAGTGCAATCATTATTGTTATTATTTTTTAATGTTTCAGTAGAATTAAAGTCACAACCAAAGAAAACATAAAATCCAACAAAAGCCTATTATTCCAGAAGTGCACAGACCTTTAAACATATTACATGAGAACGATCTGAAGATGGAGATGATGTGAGAAAATGGAGTAATTTTTTCTTTCTCACTTACCTTTGGAGAATCAAATCCATATCCATTTTTTGGGAAAAGATGTTTACATTGCTATTCTCTCCGAGGGTAGTTGTTGCTTGCTTCCTAAGCCCAAAACATATGTGATGTGATAAAATGAAACTAGAAACAAAGAACAAAGACAAGAGCCAAGTATCATTCCATTCACGCAAAACAAAATTAATCATACCTCTCCTCATTACAAGACGTTGTCTGTGACTTGTAGCGTGGTGGTCTTCCTCCCGTCATTAGAATGGGAATGATAAAATTCCTTTCCCTGGCCTCTCTTCTTTATGGCCAGACAAACTATTCCACCCACTAAACAAAATGAATCCATCCAAACAAAATAACATTCAATAAGTGTAAATACATGCCCAACCAACAAAAACACAAAACTCAAAATGGAACACAAAAAATTAACGAAATAAAAATAATGCATGGCCATGCCAAAATCGATTCAACAATTTAACCACAAGCTTAAGCTAAAACCAAGAAACTACCATCAATTAAGTGTTATGTCCCTGCCCAACACTTCTTCTTGGACAATATAGTACAATACCGATGCAACGCTTGAATAAATTTTAATGGTGGCCTACTATCGTCTGTTGTCATATGCTTCTTCCTTCTTGGAAAAGTACAATACCAATCCAATGCTTAATAACTTTTAATCACACCGTCGTTAATTTTTATTTTATTTAAATTTCTTTGGAGGGTGTCGTCCAAATATCTTTATGTGGACGGTTTCATCTGAATTCTTTTTTATTGTTCCCCGTATCGTCATGTACTATATCCCTTTTGGACTGATATATAACCCAGATCAATCAAATCACAGTTAAAATTATGGACAGGTGGATATGATGTGATGGGTGGTATTGGTTGACAATACAAGCAAATGTGGTTGACCGGTTTCAAGCAACTGCTCTTCCTATATACATGCTTAAGGCATAATAAATTGATTTCACAATACAATTTCGTTGAGACTCTAGAATGTAAATTGATTTCACAATGCAAGATGATTATATACAACTAAAAAAGTGTATATAAATTCAAATCAAAGCTCCA
>JZKD02S0812155.1:318149-336350 GCA_000966675.3 Picea glauca | reverse complement strand
TCTGTTGGTCCAAAAATGCAGGCACTGGGGAATACATTACTAAGTTGGGGTATACAACCTTAATGGAAGCTATTGTTATTCTTCGGTGAAAGGAAGTGGTGGTGGAGCATCCTATGCAAACTTCATTCCCCACTGAAAAGAAAAATAACAATGTGGCTTGCTCTTACCAAGAAACTATTAATGTGGGAGAAGGGTCTTAAACATGGATGGATTGGCCCAATCCGTTTCACTTTATGAAAATTTAATGAGGAATCCAATGCTCATTTGTTTATTTCTTGTTCTTATACAATGCAGGTTTTCCAGTTTTTATTGACAAAATTCAAGAAAAAGTCAAACCATGGACATCTAGAACTGGAATCTTGCTTGCAATCATGGTTGGAGGACAAATCAGTAAAAGAATTGGAGGGACTTCCTTGTTTCTTGGTCAATGGATTATGGTGGGTGTGCAATTACAACATCTTCAGAAACATGGACATACCCCTAGAGGTCATGACAAATCAGATAATAAATCTCTCTAAGGAATTTTGGGTAAACACCAAAGGTAAAAGATAGCGGATTCTAGTGAATCCTGAGATGGATTTGGAAATCCATTAGGGTTTCTTTGACGATGCCAACCAAGGAAACCCTCCTTTTTGTGGGGTTAGGGCCATGTTGTTCCCTTTTTTTTAAAAGAAACTGAAATTGTATTTATAAAAAGGGGGGTTGTGCCAAAGCAAACAACTTATTACATAATGAAAGATTTAAGCATTTATCTGAGGTTACAAAAGGAGTCATACAACACATCAAAAGGTTGATGGAGGCTATAATTTAACTAACTACATTACAAAATTTCTTGCACGAGTAGATTTTAACAAATTGATTACATAACAAGATACAAAAACAATACATTTCTAGATTGGATTATGAGTTCGGCTTCTTGTCACCATTGACTATGCTCACGGAGAAGATTTTTTCTTCTTAAATACTATAATCCAAGCTTCTTTTATTTTCGATGAATTTAGTGCTTCTCCCTCCATTCCTTGCATGCCTTGATCTGGAGGTTCATGTTGTTCAAGGGCCTCCCCTTCTTTTTCCTGGTCTGCCCAACTCATCATTCTGTCCAGATCTAAGGGAGTAGAATGATCCTATTCTAATAAATATTGTGGTGCCACATCTGTATTTGTGAATGCTTCCTAGTCCAGATCTAGAGGGAGAATATCTTCCTCTTTCATAGGATCATGTGGATCCACATCTTTCTTTTTGGAAGAGGTTTCCATGTTTTTTGGTGATTTTTAATTGGGCTCACCCATGGGCAGATCTAGGGCATCTCGCTCATCCTTTATAATCATTTGGTGTTCTTCTTTGGCACCATCCCAATAAGTTGATTTGCGCTGGATTTTCTTGCCTTGCCTTTGTCTTTTCAAGTAGTGAGTTGCCTTATGTACTATTTCAAAACAAACTCTATAACAAAGAGAAACATTTCCATAATATAGATTTTTAGACCAGGAAGATCTTTCACCTATCAAGATTATTTGAGTCAGGAACCCTTCGTTGAAGTCCATTTCCACACATATTCGAGCATAAGTGGTAGTACTGTAATTTTCTGTTTCCTCACTTCTGTAGTGGAATTTCCCAAGAGCATTTTCGATGGCTAAAAGAGAGGGTAAACCCCAAAGGTGCAGAGATAAGTTGGGAAGTATAACCCAAACCAGAGCCGTGGACAAGGAATCTGTCACTGGATCATAGGAAGGGGTCCAGGTTTCATGCATAAACCTGATTTTCCCTAGAACTAGGGACTTGTTTTTAAAATCAAGTCCATGTCACTAGCATTATCAAACATCACAATAAAGAGCCATTTTGCACATGGGAAAATAAACACTTCTCCTTTAATCTTGGGTTTCCAAAGATTTGAGATCCATTTGTGTAGGTCAACTAGACGTGGCCACAATCCGATGAATTGAAAAATTAGAGTAGTTGAGCTATAAATCGTTGCCTTAGATATAACATATTTCACCAAAAGAATAGAGATCACTAGAGCTTCCTGAACCATCAAACTGTTAGAAGAATAATGCACAATGTCTCTGTAAGAGGGCTTACCAATATTTCCAAAGGAGGGAGGTGGGGATCAAGCACTAACATAATGCATAGGATCAACATTCATAATGGAACCACCAAAGAGAGAAGACACGATCATCAAATACGGGGATGCGACCATGGATCTCACAGAGCTGAGAGAGCCACCACATGCTACATAAACCATAAAAACAAATAGGGGAGGTTTGACCAAGCTAAGCCTAGCCATCAAGAGAGAGGTCGCCACTTCTAGTATAAAAAACCAATGAAGAGAGAACACATGGATAAGGTTAAACCCTATCTGACACCACCATGGAGAGATGAATGCACACAACTATGGTATTTGTTCGAGGATTAAGAGACTAACACTTACTTAGTCGGGCCTTGTCCTTCCTTTTGGGCAATGATGTTCCTTAATCAAAGACATTTTATGGATATTTGGTACTCTCCAGGTATAGGCTCAAACAACATATCTGAATTCATCGCAATAATAACTTTGTTGGCTATCACCTTGGAGAAAGGAGTTACAAAATTGGAAGTAATGGGAGATTCTAAACTTGTTATTGATTGGGCCCTTCATAAATTCAAAGTGGAAAATGTTTGCTTAGGTCCATTACTCCAGGATATTTAGGAAAATTTTCAAGCTTTTTATTGGCTCTCTTTTAGTCACATCTACAAAGAACTCAATAGGAAATTGGATGAACTCTCAAAGGAGGCATTATTGCTCCCTTCAAGAGCTTTCCATTTCTATGAATTCGTTGATGGTACAAAGATGGAATCCATGGAATTCTGAATTTAAAGTTTTATGTTAGGACATGTTTATGTGGATTCATAAGTCTTTTTACAGTCAAATACTAGAAAGAAAGTAAGAATGAAATGGGTTTTTTTGGAAAAGGAATGTAAGGAGAAACAATTTTTTGTATAGTTAGAATGCCCAAGGGTAGAAAGTAGAAAGGAGAGTTTTAAAGTCTATTCAGTCATCATGTAGTGGACAAAAATATGTATATTCGCTTCTCATGAATATAATATTTTTTTCTAAGGAAAAAAAAAGGTGTTCGACTGTGTGGATATGCCATGTTTATTGACCATTTTTTCAAAATCATGAAATATGTACTCAATATTAATTGGTATAATGGAAAGTTGAATGAATGGAACTTAAGAGAATTGAAATATAGGAAATTGAAGTTCATACATCACATTTAGTACAAAAAATACACAAATGACATTCTTGAGAGGTGAAGACAGAAGATCCAATGAATGCAACTTAATTTGTGATGAAAGTGACTCAATCTAGGATGAATGAGACAACTTTATTTTTATTTTAGTATGTAGTGTTTCCTTATATATGACCACACACACACAAAAAAAAACAAAGCTTAGTGGGTTAGCTCAATTGGTTTTAATAGAAATTTTCAAGGAAAAGTTCAAGGTGAGGTCTCTAGTTCTAGTTTAGTTGTAGTTCCACTCTAGCTGAGTCCTTTGGGTTACTAACCACAACTATGGCTAGAGGTTGAGCCACCCTCCTTCCGGATATTATGGGGAAGAGTAGGGGATCTCATGAGTTTTTCCTTGGAATACACACACACACACACACACAATTCTATATTTTAACCTCAATATGTTGGGGTTATCAAATTATTGTAATGTTTATAAATGAAATTAATTGTTAGTATTAATATTTTTTGCATTTTTGTATTCTCATGCAATCATTCATATCATACTTTGGTTCACAATATGTGCACTCATAGTCTGTCTACATATTATGAATATTATTTAATACTTTTTTTGATCTGATAATTTAGGCACATTAAATGAAACATAATAGATTAATACAATGATTAAATAATAAAATATTTAAATAGTGATTAATTAAATATGTTAAGCAACACAAGGGTTTAGATCAACTAGTTGTCACCAATTTTGTTCGTCATTTGGCTCGTTATGCACTAGCAAGTGCCTGGTTTGAATCCCCTTAGACCATGGACATTATTCTAGTCTAATGGGTTTACTAGAGATTCCATCCATGAATGTGGGAAAACATCCGTTGGCTTTCCCTGCATGGTTTTCCTTGGAAAAGAAAAAAAAATAAAATTAATAATTACTTCATTATTTAATAAAAATAAAAATAGTATACTATACATGTTAAAATAATGTGTACAAATGGTACTAAAACAATGCACTATTATCATGTTAACACATTGATGCCCTATCATAAAACATGAACACCAAATCTATATTGCTCATGTTGAACTAACAATTTAAACTTTTCTGTATAACCAATGGTTTTGAATATGTTATCAAATAGGGTTTTGTTTCCACTACTAGGGTTACTGCTAGGGTTTTATGATGTCAGAACCATAGATCCTGATACTAGAGGGGGTTGTCCTACCCCTCTAGATGTAGAGGCTTTAGCCTTATGTTCTCTTATCAATGCTCTTGGGAAATCCATGAAATCACAACCATCTCACTTCATTAAGAAGCTTGATAACATCATGGAGATCCATCTTTCAACTTCCACTTCATGAAATATGGCTCTTGTTGTTACGAGGAAAAATCTCTCTATGGCTAGGGTAAACCACAACAGACGGAAATGACTGCAGAAATCAACTCTATCCTCAAATATGCTATATAAACCAATATTCTAGTGAGATAAGATAAAAGGCCAACCTCGTCCATATGTTCGATGAAGTCCATTGTTGAGCACTTTGACCCAAAGCTATATACCTGCAACTAGTTCTCAACAACCAAGCAAAGAAAGCACATGGTGATAATAGAAGATGTTAACACATTAGATAGCATAATCCATTAATATACATAACAAATACACCCATGGATAATAATTCAAATATTTGTGAGATATTAATTGGACGAGAAAAGAGTATTTCTATTAATATATGATCAACATAAGTAGGAAAGTTATAGACTTCCAGCTGGGCCTCCACCACTTCAATCCTCCACCAAAGGCAAGCTCATAGAAGAGAAACAATGAGGTTCTCAATCAATAAGGGAAGAGCTTGGGGGATGAACACTGTGTTCATGACAAGTTTGCATGGGGAAATGGAAAAAGGCCTTCTATGCAAGATTGCATAGGGTGAGGAAACTCTTGCTATAACATATGCCCCCTAATGTGTGAGATCAAAGGAGTCTCCGCGATGGCCAAAATACATTATAAAAACCCAGAAGTGGAGTGATGGGGAACCAGTTGGAAGAACTAGTTTCTCATTAAATTCTGCACTAACTCTGCATACATGGATGCCAATTGACTTACACTGCAGATCCATGTGAAAATATACCAACAACTGTCCGTGGCCATGAATAGGTAAATACAAATGTGGTTACATTCCCAAGGCTGTCATAGTCACGAACAAGGCCCAGTAGAACCAATCTCAAAACCAATCTGAAGATATTTGTATACAATGGAGTACAATCTGATCTCCCATGATCACTAAAGTCATATAGGTACTGGTCCAATGAAAAGGAAGCAACAACTCAGGAGAGTTGCGGCCACATACTAATGTCTTCAAGTCTTCTACACAATCTGCCAAAGGTGCATGTCTACATTATTTGTATAAAGGAGTTGAGGTTGAACACAATGATACATCGTTTGATTACTAGTCATTGAGGTATACCGTTAACAAATGCAAGATAGCCTACCGATAATGAAAGTAGGTATCAAGGCACCAAGTACATTCTTACAAATGTGAATAAAGGAGTCGAGGTCAAACACTTGAAGAATCCATCGATCAGGAGACATTGATGTATTCCCAACTGTCAATGGTAAGAGAACCTGCCACTAATGAATGCAAGACTCAAGGTACTCATAAGATTCTAGGTCTTGTTTCCAGAATAGATGAGCTGAAGTCGATGGAAGGAGACCCACTGAAAGGAGAGCATTAAGGCATCTCTCATCTTTTAGCATGAGGTACAAAGCAAGAGCTTCATGATTTGGAGGAGATCAGATGAAGAACATGTTCACGGATCAATGACCATGTGAATCTTTTGCATGTGCCAAGTGAAAAAGGTACACGAAAAAGACCCTATGAATAACAACCAATGAGGAAAAATGTTGAAAAAGGAGAGGAAACCACCAATAAGGATAATGGAATCTAAGAAACTACACGAATCCCAATGTGTGAATAGATGTCTTTTCGTTGAACACAAGGGAAACCACCTAGTCAACGACTAATGATGAAATGTCGTCTGTTGGGTTCAAGGTTACCTACCAATGATGAAAGTAGGACCAGGGTGCATGATAAGACTACAATGTCATGTGATTTTGAGACAGACTGAGGGTATGGTCGACATGCAAAGTCAAGAGTTATGAGGAATGGCTGACACAGGTTGATAGACTTCCTTTGAATAAGAGCATGAGACATATGGGAGACTCTGGTAGCATAGACTTAATGATGAAACCATGAGATGTAGGAGGCATCAATGGAATTATCCATAGGGACTGGAAGGGTAACCAGTCGGTAGAGAAGATTCTCTGTAATGAGCTCAACTTCCTAAGGCCATGCTAAACCCAAAATTATGATGACAAATGGACTCGATAACTTTGTGCTCTGTTCAAAGGCGACAGGACTACTACCAATATAAGATAATACTCCCTTCCCACCCGTCTTTTTTTTTGTTTTTTCATAGGCAAACAAATGCTATGATACATAGGAGGAAACGAGTGTCACAAGTAAGCAAAACTAGTTCTAGAAGTGGAACATACCTATGCTCAATGCAAGGAGATGCATGTGGGAGATGGACACTCGGGGGAATGTTTCCTCCTGGGTATAGGGTGTCAAATTGCGAAGGATATAAATGAGGCTCTGCTTGGTTGAGGATGAAAAAACTGTTGAGGAAAAACGGTGTATAACGCAAAGAGAGAACCGGCTATAGGCTCAATACTGCAAGCAAGGGCATGAGATGCAATCACAACTTGACACCAAAAAATGTCCTTTTTTATGATCTTTAGTCTATTTGGCGTGAAAAAGGGATAAACTTGTGCCAAATAGACATCCTTTCAAATCCAATTTACGAGTGTGAAAGAGACCAGTTCACTCGACAATCTTTTCTCTTTTGAAAACAAGTCGAAAAAGATCTTAACTAAGACTCACGACCTTTCAAGTCCAATTAAATGAGTGTGAAAGGGACAAATCACTCGACAATATTTTTGGTTTTTAGATGAGTCGGAAAAGAGCTTAAATCAGACTCGGTTGGGATTTTCTAGGCGTCAAGTCACGGGGGAGGCCAAGGCTCCCATGCTAGACTTCTTTGGAATGGAAGTACCTTACGAATAACTGACATAAGCTTGGGAAAATCCAAAGCTCTCCAAGCTAAGGAGGATAAAGTGCTAACAGAGGTTATCATCTCTGTGATAAATCGGATACTGTCTCTTACTGGAAAGGACATAGGCGGAGGCATTGGATACCCCACAAGACCATCCCAATCAAAGGGAACCTCTTCAAGACTTGGAGGGAGAGAACTCGGGGAGATTAAAACTCTCTCTTGTTCAGAAGGTGCGGGATCAAGAATGCTAACAACATGGTTGGAGGATGCGTCACCCTCGAAAAGGAGAGTCAGATTGACCAAAGATTGCATTGGTATGACCAGTTCTTCAACCAATGGTTGAATAGTATGTGTGACAACATGCATACGAGACACATCACCCTCTACAATAGAGGTGTGGTTGGGAGAGGATTGCAGCGGCAAGACTGCCATGTCAATCAGCGGGGAAACAAGATGTGGAGAAACCACAGACGCCTTAGAATCTGTAGGGCCCTTGGGAAATCCCCACACTTCTGGTATCCCAACAATAGTTGGACACAAATGAGTAAGGTGATATCCTTCTCAAGTCCTGCAAAGAAATTTAGGTTTACGTCTAAGACTTCTAGGCTTCTCGATGCCCCCAGCGTCATTTACAATGACTGGTGACATGCTCTCAGCTTGACTAGAAAAGGCTAGAGATTCATCTCCTACATGATGTACAGATGTTGAAGATGTGACATCGATAAGTCTAGTGGCGACTAGAGTAATGCCCCCAGCATGACTAGCAGTGGTTGGTTGCGCGTTTTCAACATGACTTGTAGAGGTTAGTGATGGAGCTCTAGTATGACTAGCAGAGATTGGACTAGTGGTGAGTTGTGGAATTTGATACCAAGGTCCAGGGAAAGATTGGATTTGAAACATTGCAGGCCAGGAAGGGTCTTGGTTTACCCCCTGTCCCTGTCCATAAAGGTAGTGTCCTCCACCGAATTGGTCCGAAGAGGCTTGTATGTGCATCATAACTGAAGTCTGCGAACAGACGGATGTATGATAAGAATTATTCAAGTGAGGATATATGTTTCCCCCATGTGAAGGGGTTTCGTGAAGAGGGTATCCCGAACCATAAAACTAATTCTCCCCATAGGAAAGACCCGGGGATATATGTAGACTCGCCATGGGAAAAGTGTTCGAGGGAACCGGCATGGCAGATGAAGGATACACGAATGGGGTGTAATGAGTAGAATAAGCACCCATTTGAGTACTATCTCCTGAAAGATCATAGCTTGGACTATATCCATAACAGGGGAGGTTCCAACCTCGCACAATGAAAGTTGGTTGGGGGACATGAATCATATAAAACGAAGATGTAGGCAGCAGGGCTGTGATGCCCCTGGATCTAGTGCTAGTATTCATACAAGTGGGCCAGGGGGAGGATGAAATAATTGAAGGAACATTCGACATATCAACAGGAAAATGAATAGAGACCCAAGGCATGGACTGAGCGTCATAGTTCTGCATACCATTATGAAAAGTGAAAGGATTCGTCCCCATGTAATGAGTGAACATCATGGGGGGGTAGTAGTAAATGAGGGAGCCAAAGGAACTCCACTATCCATGATAATGAAAACTCAATATAAACTCCTAAAGCCAACTAGTAATCAAATACCACACCAAAAATCAAACGACCAATATGCACACAAACGGGGTAAAGTGGTTGAAAGGGGCCTCCCTCCCTAAAGTAGGTATGTCTCACCCAAGAGGGGCCTGAGACTCCCTGCTAAAGATTGGAGGTATCATAATCAGTTATAAGGGCCCTTGTGGGCTTAACAGTGTAGTCGGTCAGATCCCCCTAGAGAGGTAATCCTCCATAAAGGTTGTGTGTTTTCCAACCCTTATCTGACCCAGGGTACCTGCAGAATAACCCCTGCAAGTAATCTATGTGGCACCTAATTCAAGAAACTAAGAAACCAATGTATAACCAATGCACAAGCGAGTAGTCATAAGTTAGGTCCACCGTATGGGCAGGGTAGCAAAGATCGAAACCTTGAAAGCACCTCCTCTCACGGAGGTAAGGGAACTAGCAAGATCCCCATATACGAATAGATCCCCAGAAATATCTCTGATGCTAAGAAGGTATCAGGGGGATATCCCTTCAACCAACCTCGCACGACATCGTGATTAACTCCGGTGTAAGCAGAGCCTCCTGATATTACCAATTATACAATGGATTTCTCCACTCCCTTTGTCAGACACACATGTTGATTTAATTTCCTTGGAGAAGTTTACTCACAAAATCCTATTCCAAGGAACTAAATCCTAAGCTAGTTTGTGCACCCTAGAAAATAAAATCGTAACTAATCAATTTTAAATTATAGCGTTAATTTTAATGGTCGTGCTTACTAAAAGAGGTATGGTAGTGAAACTCATGATGTTATGACTCAACAAGTAAAGTAAATATGAATATAATGCAAAGTCCTAACTTCAATTTTCAATGAATGATATGCTTCTTAAAACAATGCAATTTTCAATTTCAACTCTGCAATTTTGAAGTAAAAGATGTAATCTTTCTTTACATGTACTAAGCTAATGAAAGAGACTCAAAAGATCAAAATTCCAAGCAATGAAAAATGCCTAATATTTTTGTATTTTCAATATAATAAAAATGAAAATGCATGGACTGAACAACAACTTGATATATAAACTCTGTGCATAGAAAGAGATAACTCAAGAAGAATACCAAGGAGCAGAACACCCAGCCCAATGTACAAGGACAATCAAAATGAAAAGGTGATGAGAAAGACTTCACCCAAAAATTCAACCCAGACATGTTTCCTGTCATCCCACAGACACTCAACAGTCACTACAGAGATTCAAGAAGACTCAACAAACATCAAATCCCACCAGCAACCACCAGACCCGGTAAAAAAGCAAAAGAGGTCGATGTACGTTGTTGTTCAAGGAAACATAGCATATGTACGTAGCTTACAAAATAACAACCCATGTATACACGCAACAGTCAAGCAAAAAGCCGCGTATATGTTTCAAAAACAAAGCTAGGCAAGGGAGAAGGCTGAAAAGCTCAAACCCAGTGTGAAAAAAATCTACCAAGGAATGATACGACAAGAAACACAAAAGGAAAGAGAGTAATCTAAGGAGAAAAGTACTCCAAACCCTAAGAAAGAAGATCAATCCCTAGTATGGTCGCCAATTCTGTTACGAGGAAAAATCTCTCTATGGCTAGGGTAAACCACAATAGACGGAAATGACTACAGAAATCAACTCTATCCTCAAATATGCTATATAAACCAATATGCTAGCGAGATAAGATAGAATTCCTATCTCCTTCAGATGTTCGATGAAGTCCACCGTTGAGCACTTTGACCCAAATCTATATACCTGCAACTAGTTCTCAACAACCAAGCAAAGAAAGTATATGGTGATAATATAAGATGTTAGCACATTAGATAACATAATCCATTAATATACATAACAAATATGCCCATGGATAATAATTCAAATATTTGTGAGATATCAATTGGACGAGAAAAGAATAATTCTATTAATATATGATCAGCAAAAGTAAGAAAGTTACAGACTTCCGTGTTGGCACAGTTCGGAACCAAGAAACTAAGTTCCTTCCAGCTAGGCCTCCACCACTTCAATTCTCCACCAAAGGCAATCTCATAGAAGAGAGACAATGAGGTTCTCAATCAACAAGGGAAGAGCTTTGGGGCCGAACACTGTGTTCAAACTTAAAGGACAAAGGGATGCAGACTCAATATGAAGTAAATAATTTCTCCAGAGTAACTTTGCTCTCAAAGTTGAATTATTTCTCCTCCTTTCCATAGCTCGGGATTGGCCCATTTATAGCCTTCAAATGGAACTGAAGGGCCGAGTTGGAACGTTTCTAGTATATGGAAGGTCAAGGATCATAGATCTCCTATCGTGACATGGAAACTTGACACCAATTTTCATTTTTTGGGCACAAATCCCAATGTACGCGGGTTGTAGTGGAGCAGCCTATGTATACACATGTTGTATAGTAGAAAAGGTGCATACATGTGGAAAAAAATGTATTTTTAGCTCTGGAACTTGCAAAAAGGGATGACAAGTCTGCATGGGGAAATGGAAAAAGGCCTTTTGTGCAAGATTGCATAGGGTGAGGCAAATCTTGCTATAACACTTGCTCTAGTTGAACATGGCCTGATTGGCCATTTTATTAGGATTTGGCCCTCACCTAGATCAATGGCCATGTAGGTTCATAAAAACTAACAAGCATTAATCAAAGGTACATTAAATCATTATTTTTGTGGCAAAGGTTTTTATATTTTTTTGTTTGAATCCAAGGAAGACATGGATCTCATATTCCATAATGGTCCATACTTCTTCGGCACCAAAGGAATGTGCCTAAATAGATGGACCCATGATTTCAACCTTGAACTTAATGCTCCATCAATGATTCCATTTTGGGTCTTCCTCCCACATTTTCCTCTTCATTGTTGGAATGAAGACTTGTTGTGAAGCATGAGAAACTCTCTGGGGTGATATATTGACAAATATGAGTCCATGGATGGAGTGCATTAGGATTTTTATAGAGGTATATCTAGAGAAAAACAATCCTTCTAACTATAAAAAAGTGGAAGCATATTCAACATCTAGACTATGAACAATTTCCTTTCAAATGAAAAACTTGTTATGAATATGTGCACTTTGTGAAAGATTGCGAGAAAAACCTCCCTCCATCTCAACATGCACCTAAAAAGGAAGAATAATGGAAGGTGGTTAAAAAAAATACAGGCTTCAAGAAATTGAACTCTTCAACTATGCTAAAATACTCTTCATCTCCCTTAGGTCATCCTATCCCTACTGGTTCAAATCAAGCGAAACCTAAAAATTAAATTCTTGAAGTGATTTCCAAACATCTCCCATCATATTTGATCCAGGGAAGTTGGTCCCATTCCCAAGCTAACTAAAATATGACAATTTAATATTATCAACAAACATGTTTGAAGGTCTCCCTTACGAACAACTAACTTCATTTGTAGAAGTGATTACTCCCTCAGTCACAATCCCCATACATTTGTTTCCTCCTAGAGTGTCCATCCATATTGAAACTCATGAGATCCCATCCTTGTCAGTTAACAAGAACCTTCTCTTAGATCGATGAGAAGAAATTGATAATATTTCAAGCAAACCTCAACTTTCCTCAGGTATTATAACTTGGAAAAGATCCCATCAACACTTGGAAGAACAAGACAAAGAAGAGGCCGAAGAAGAAGACAAACATCCGAAGAGGGAAAGTAGAAAGCCAACCAAAGAAAAAAGGGAATAAGTAACAAATGAAGAAAAAATATTGGGTATATAGAAAACCATAAAAAAATCATTGGGGACTAGAAGTGGAAGTGTAAAGAATTATGGAGTGAGTGATCCATTGTAGGGTGGAAGCCATAAAATCTCCTATGTCAAATAATAAATATAGTCTCCTAGAATTGCAAAGGTTTGGATAGTAGGTTAAGAGAAGAAGCTATGAGAGATCTAATAAAATTAGAAAAAACTAACTATCCTCCTTCTCCGGGAGACTAAGATCAAGGTAAACAAAGTGTTAATAATTTTTTAAATGCATTGGTCCAATATGAGTGAAGGAACAATGGTAAGTTCGAAAGGGGCCTCTAGAAATATTTTTACCCTTTGGGATATATCATCTCCTTAACTGGAGTTTTCACATCAAACTCAACCTTCGATCTTAACATGTATCATACACCATAACTTAGGTATTTGTTTCAATATTTATAATGTGTATATGCTTATAGCTTATAAAGAAAAATAAGTTTGTTGGCTCTCTCTATAGGATTTGAAAGATTATGAATTCTCTAAAAATAACATCATAGTTAGGGATCTTAATGTGATATTGAATAGTAAAGAAAAAAGAGGTGGAAACATAGTCAGAGAACCTTTCAGAGAAAAAATAGAACACCTTATGATGGTTTGTGACTTAGTATATATCAAGCCAGCAAAAGGAAAATACACATGGACCAACGGAAGAATCAATTCAAGTCATAATGTTGCAAGGTTGTATCGATTTATTATTCAAAGTGACCTCCTATTGAGTAACAACATTATAAATTATAGGATCATCCTATCAACTGTCTCAGATCACAAACCATGACTCTCGGCCTTGTCTTCAACAATCATGAAAGTTGTTGGCTCTCCCTCTTCAAAACTTAAGTCATTATAAAAAATAGAGGAGCCAATTTCGGTGTCGACAAAGTAGATAGGATGATTGTTCGGTTGGGTTTTTCCACTCACCATGTACTTGAGCAGAACTTCTCTGTACAGTCTTCTTTCTTGGTCGAAAACATGGATGGTAGCATAATACATGTCCATCTACAAGGTTCCCTTTAATGTCGCGGCCCAATATATGGATAACAACATGCCTAATTTTGGGGGAATGTCGGAAACCACCACGTCCATGACCAAATTCTTCGATGGAATTTGAGATAATGACATGACCAAGTCTTTGATAAAACCCAAATATTTCACCTTTCTTGAGTCGAAAGAGAAAATATATCTATAAGGTCTGGTGATGTCCAAGCCTACTCATCCATGACCACCTTTGGCATGAGATTACGCGACGTGCCCGAATCCAACATGGCATTATCCAAAGTCATGTCATGAATTTTGAGACTGACATAGAAAGGAGGAACATCGTCAGTATCGCTAGTTTCTTCTATGCACAGACCAAATAAGATGGCAGGGTGGTCATCTTGGATGTTTAGGGTTTCGGGAGCCTCTTCCATATTTAACATCTTAATGATCTTGTTCCTATACTCTCCTTTCTTGATTAGCTCACTAAATGGAACAAAGATTTTGATTTTGGTCATTTATCTCGCAAAATTAAAAGGAGGAGGAGCTTTATCTACCTCTTTGACGCTCGTTTCCTTACTCGCCTCAGGCGATTTCTTTAGGGATTCTTCCTTTGATCTTCCTTTCTCTATCTCGTCCCTTGCTGAATTATATTTCTTTGGTTGGCTTGAAGAAGGAGTATTCGCCTGGGGTTCCTTTGTGGGATTTGTCTTCAGAGGCTTTGGAGACATATTTCTACTCATGAGGTTATATTTCTTTTGAAAATGCATGATTGCATTGTGATATCCCTTCTTGAACTCCACCGTTTATGAAAACAACGTATCATCAGTCTCCAACATAAAACCATCATTCACGTTCATGAATTGATTGTTTTCTCCCTTTGTTAAGAACACGTATGTATTCGTATCGTCGCAAGAATGCATCTGGTCTTGGATCATCTGATCAAAGTCTTCATTTGCATAGTTGTTTTTGAAATGAGGTCTTATCTACTGGTCACCTTGATCTCTCTGGTTCTTTTTCCTGATCTGCGGGACTGGAGCTCTTCTAAAGTTTTGATTTCTGTGATGGAAATCATTTTTCTCCCTGATGGAAGACTTGTTCTCCAAGGACATCCTTTCTATAAGCTTCTCCATATTTTTCATCATCAAATCAAACTTTTCATCTGATGATTGAGACGTAGAGGGTTGTGCATCCCCCTAGGGCTTCCTCCCATTTCTGTCAAAATTTTGTTTGATCTTTCCCGACGCCATCATATTTACTTCGACTTCAATCGCATCACTCATCATAGCACCTAAAGTATTAGATCTTCTTTCTCTTAGCAGAAAGAAGAAATCATTGTCAAAGGAATCAACATATCAAAATTGGGCATCTTCGAGAGGCAGTTTGACTTCCGTGGGGATTGAGTTATAAACCTTCATGAATCTGGCCGAAAACTCTTGCACTGTTTCCTCTAGTGATCTTCTATATTGTTATACTGATTTAGTAATTGCAAAGGATTCTTTTTATCACCCCATCTAGCTAGAAACAATGTTTCAAAAGATGTAAAATCAGGGATTCTTGTTGTTTGAAGGGCCTTGAACCATTTCTTGACCTCCCCTGAGAGGCTTTGCACAAACAATCTCATTTTTGAGTCCTCATGATCGACCTCTTCCAGGTCAACAAAATCCTTAAACCAATCCAAGTGATTTTGGGTAGAAGCATTTCCTTCGACATCATATAACTTGATCCTCTGATTATAGTTCTGGGGAAAATCATGTAGTTGGGTTGGCAAGGAAAGAGGGGAAAATATGGTGGCCATAACTCTAGGAGGGTTTTGATGTTGCTGGATTTCCTGAGTGGGGATTATGGAAGTTCGCGGAGGGTTAGTTGGTATCACAGATTGGAACCTCTTCTCATCGAAGACTATTTCATCCAAGTAGGATTCTAATTTAGACCTGAACAGAGTTTGCTCAAACAATGTATCAAATTCAAGGTCGTCGATGCTTTGTACTCCATCCTTGGGTGGAGATAAGTTCATGTCCAGGTAATAGAACATGTCTGGTATCTATTCCTTTGCTTTGTGCGGAATTTTTTCAGGATCAGACATGGGTTGGCTCTGGTATAAAATTTCTTTGGAGCTAGGATTTATGATTTCTAACTACTCTATGCTACTGGTCTTATTTATTGGAGTCACCAGGGTTAAAAAGGCTTCAGTCAATATAGATGTCTGACCCACTGTTACCCTCAGGGGTCAAAACTACAGGTTTAGTTGTTTCCCCAGGGAAAGTTTTATTCAATTTCGTCCCCGGCAATGGCGCCACGATGTTAGCACTCTGTAAATTTGTTTGTCTGAGAAAACAAATGACAAAAGTAACCTATATACCAACTTTAATATTGGAAACTATCCTTTCCAACCTAGAGAGGGCCCTCTCTAAGACTTAGTCTCTGACAGATAATGACTTTAAATTGTCGGCTATATTTATTGTGTTTGCGAAATTTTTCTGGTTTTGCTAGAAAGGAAATACAAAAGCTTGGGCCATGGAGTCAACCTCCTGAAAGCGAGAGAAATAAATGTCTTGGTAGATGAAACTTTGAGAGGATAAAGGATAAGCAAAAAATGGTCTTTCATTTCAAATGTCGTTGTGTGTGGTGAAAGAAAGAGTACATAAAGCAACTCAAAGCACCCTTGAAGATGAATTCTAAATTACTTAGGAGAAAACATAGAGTTTAAATGGTGAAGTCTAAAGCATCGCGTGATGAATTCTAGACTTATTAAATGTTCCAATTTAAAAAAAAGAAAGGCATGAATATACAAAGAACAGGAAGTACATACATAGTTGAGATCACAATACATCAAACCACCACCATTAGAATCTTTTCGTCAAAGCCTCATGATTTCTACATTATATTTCAATCGGGTTCAACGATTACATTCAATAGTGTACTATCTACACTACTTTTCCAACCAACCTGGATTACATTGAAAATATACAATATATAGATAAACTATGTGCCTTGGGATACCATGCCTCAAACTACTTCTCCTAGAATTTTGGTTATGGTTACTCCTTGCCAGACAACCTTTCGAATAGAGTTTACTAAATATGGAAGCCCGAATGCACCCAATCATATCATAACTGACGTCTTCATCATGATCGTTCGATCATCAGTAAGATTAATCATTAGGAGGTGATGCATCGATGTTTCTCATTGAGTGGTTACCCGAATGATCGAGCGCACTGTCAGAAACTCTGCCACCCAGTGTAACGGGCTCTGGTTGTTGCCGCACGATCACTGGTTGTAGTATGCATGTGTCAAGTTGGTATGGAAAATGGTTGTTGGTTTTCTCTCATGCTTCCAAGGTGGCGATGACGGTCGGGGGAACACACATCTCCTTCAAAAATATCATGCGTTTCTCCTACACTTGTCCTTCTCAACAGGTGGGTTTACAGCATTCGTTGGACGAATATCCACCATGCGAGTGCCCACCATACTTCTTGTTTCTCAGCAGGAAATAGGACACAAGGGGAGAAAAAATTTATGCCACGTTCAAAAATGCAAAAATGGGGTCGGGTCAATCATGCCTCTGGCCTCACCTGCAATCTTAATACTCTGAGTGTTTTCCTAAGAGACCAGTTTCGGCTTCTTAGATTCTTCACTTGTCTCCACAATACCACATTCCCTTTTATCTTTGTTTGAGCATTGGCAAGAGTTGCACAAACATTTTCCATGGCCATTCCACATTCCTTGAAGTGCTCCGTGATTCTTTCCTCTGACATCCTCTATTCCTCGCGCAACTGAATGATTATGTATTGCACTTCTATGAACTATATTTTGAGCCAATTTACATTCCCTTCTGGGCTCTGCAATGTTGTCATCTCGACAGTCTTTTCTGCTAACTGTTTTATCAATTCTTTGTTCTCCTGGCATAATTCAAAAATAGCGAGTTGCGCTTGCTTTAGTTGTTGCAACGACTCTTGAACCCTCATGTATTTGGTGCCCGACCTTCTTCATCTTTCACTGATTCCCCTACTTGAACCTTCAACAGGTTCTAGCCAAACAACGCGCACAAGTAAATTCTCAACAACAGATTGGGTGTGCGGTTTGCTGGGAGCTTGGGTATCTTTCGGCTTCTTGATCAACCTCAGCTTGTCTCTTTTCCGGGGAACTGGCTGTTGGGATGATGAGCCTTCTATTTCCTTTCCTTTTCCTGCAACCTCATCCATTCTTTCCCATGGGTTGCGAGATGATGTTTCCCCCATGGGTAGAGGGAGGTCTCCTTTGGGGTCCCTAGGGATGTCGGCTGAAATTAGAAATGCATCCCAGTATTTGTTCAACCGTCTCTTTTCCTCGACTACCAACAACCTGATCAATGATATATGGAATAAGTTCTTCCTCGACTGGTCAACTTCGGCATGGATGTTGTCTGCCACCTTTTATAGGATTTGGTGCAAGAAGAAAGGTAAGTTCAAAGGCCTTTTCCCTATGAAATGCATCAACAACTTGATGTGGTGTGGGTATATTCTGTCAGATCTTGTTTCACAGGTGAAATAC
>JZKD02S0812155.1:263466-277925 GCA_000966675.3 Picea glauca | reverse complement strand
ATACAAGGTTTAATCTTTCATTAAAGAAGTAATTATTACTGCTACAGATCCTTTCAATCCATTCACATCCAAGTCTTGCTATTAGTGCCCATTAGCATAATCCCACTCCTGAAGGTTTGGCCATCATTTTTGAAAAGAAAAGGTAGGCTTCCTCCACCACGAACTAGTATGATTCAATGTTGTTGGGTAAAATCCCAACTGAATTTTAATCTACATCCTTCTCCTCAAGGAACTTATGCAAATGATTTCTGTACGGTAGTGATACTCTTAGCAAGCTCATTTTAGCCTTGGTAAAATAGTCTCATGACTGTTCTTTGGCCTATCCATGCCTTTGTCTGAATCATGCTCTTCCAGATAGGGTAGGGTAGTATGCCCTCTCCCTTAAAGTTTTCTAAGAAAGAAAAATTACTTGATTCTTTCATGAGCCCAAGTAGGCCAAGTGTTGTTTCCATGCTCTGATACTAATTTGTAACACACCTGACCCCTAAGTACCTTTCCTAGGGATGAGGCATAATAATTTTTCTTACTCAAATTATCTCAAATCATCTCTCCGAGATGATTCATCCTCTTCTACTCGCCTGTAGCTTTCTAACTACTCTTACTAGGCTCTAATCCGACCTCTGTTTTACAAGTTATGGCTTCCTGAAGTCCTTTGGGAATTCATTGTGTGAGCGCCATGTAGCACCCACGTGGATCCATCTCGTTCGCGCCATTTATAGGTTCCTATATCCCACATGGAAGGTCCATCCATCAACCAATCCAACGACTGGGCTTAATCCTCGTCTAACACACAGGCTAACGGGGAATTCGGTGTTCGGTGTTGAATGTCCCCTTTCTTTCCTCCATGCATGTCCTCCAGAGTCCCAAATTCCCAAACTCTCGAGGTGCTTCCACGTAGATCTGACCTTCGGCCCTTTTGGGAGCATACGTTCTAACATCCCAAGTCTCCAAGAGTTCCAAACTCCCAAAGTTCTGAACTCCCGAAGTGTTTCCACGTAGGTCCGACCTTCAGGCCTTTTGGCTTATCCTCGACACTACACTCCAAACCTCCAGAGTCCCAAACCCGGACTTTGAAAGTGTAGGAATATCTCCATGTGGCTTCGGCCTTCGGGCCTTTCAACTTAACCACGACACTACATCCTAAACCCCCAGGGTCCCAGACTTTCGAAGGGTCCACCCTCGCATGTGGTGACGTACTAGATACGAAGAAAAATATAAGTGGGTCATGCATACTCCTCCCGCCAAATAGACCAAGTGGTGAGTGCCAGGTGTAATACACTACAAGGCGGAGATGACATGTGGCCCCTTCATTGGGTGACACGTGTCACGTGTTAATGGGCCTATAAGGTATGCAAAACAAAGGAATCCAGGTGACACGTTGCACGTTGTTTGTGGGTCCACGTCACCTTGCATAACATCCTTGCATCACTCTAGACTGATAGCCTTCCAGGCCCTTCAATCTCATGGTCAAGGTGTGTCCGTGTAATGCCTGGATCGATGCCCTATGTTACTTCATAACTTCGACTTTCAGGGAGTTCATGGGGTGACTTCCTCCTTTCTCCCAGAGTGGTCAACGTTGGGCTGACCATGGTCTAGATATAACAGCCAGGAGAGATCCCGAAGGGTCTCTATATCTACGGTTCACGTTTATTCACAACTCCAACATTCTGGGAGTTTGATGTCATGACATCGTCGTCCTCTTGAAGTAAGACTTCGTCGAAGTGATGACTACAGTCTGGATGCGGCGGGCAGGAGGGATCCCTATGCATTCTCAAATCGACGGTTCACGTCACTTCGTCACTTCAACATTCGAAGGTTTCCTCACCTTGAAACACAGTTCCTTCTGGAGTTCCGAACTCTAAACACAAAGAGAAATTTGATCAATGTTACACGTGCACTCTACAATGGGCGATCAAGATCCACTTCGGCCTTCGGGAGCTCTCTACCCAAAGCACAACACACCTCATATCTTCTAGATTGTTGAACTTTGAATCACACTCGATCTGTCGCCACATGCACCTGACGCCAATGACCAGGATTTTCTCTAGCCTTCGAATCTTCGTGAAACTCGCACGCTGTTGTCATTGTATTTCTATTTCACTGGAGAACCGGGCTTCCAGATGACTGTTGATCTGAGGACCATGTGTCCCTCTACTACCAACGACCTAGATTAACTTCGGGCTCCGGGACTTGGGATATTGAGCCTCCTTTATGACGAATACACAACATTCGCCGAACTTGCGAAATCCGAAAGACTCGAGGGTTTAACACTCGTGCTTCTTCTCTAGACCCAATGATTGTGAAATACTTGGGTTCCTCTCGAACAGATCTCATCCTCCAAATAAAAGAATCCTTCCTTTCGAGACCTAAATCTCACTATCTTTCCTGAGCTTGAGACTTAGAAAAGTCTCTCGCACACTCCTTGTGCTCGCTCACCTTGAGAACCTTTCAATGCTTCACTAAGTGTTGGCCCTGCACACTATGCATGGGTCTCTCCTTTGAGCTTCTATACTCAGACTGGTATATGTGTATTCCTTGCACCAAGATTACAAAAGAGAAACAATTTGAAACTTATAGAATATCAAAGGTTCATTCCTTCAACTATAAAATGCATGCACAAGCATATAACGATGAAAGTAGATAACATAACATTACCCAATTAAATCAGAGATAAGTAAACTTAGACATTCAAAACATGAATTTTAATTTAAGTGCACAGGGTAAACAAAACACTTATCTATTACAGTTGATAGCCGACCAACTGACTGTGGGTGTTAGCCTCTCCACCCAACCATAGGCTCAGAGGCATTCATTCTTAGCGCTCTGGCCACCCTCGTGCCAAACCATGATATCACTAAGGAACTTTTGCAGTTTCTCAGAGATTCTTTCTCTGTCATGACCTTTGCAAGGTTTATCAAATGCTCCCTCAACATCAAACTCGCGACCTCTTGTTCGAGTCAATTTTTATGGATTCTCTCCAGTAATGTGAGCCACCTCCTCTTTTCCTTTCTTCCTCTTAGCATATCTGGGTCGCATGCCCCTGTGTGCATATTGTCTTTTGTCGTGTGTGTGTATTCCTTGCACACCTTTTTCCTCCTTAGTAAGGTTATGGACCTATCATGTTCCTTCTTTCAGAAGGAAACTTGGGTCAATCTAGGCCTGCGAGAAAAATTGCCCCCTATGGTACTTCGGTCTAACAATTTTCTATCTCCCCAACCAGACCCTCCATCCTTCCATTCATTGGGGTGGTTGATGGTTCAACCACTAGTCCTTTTCTTATTAACTGATTTCTCCTTGGGATCAGGATGAGGCTTATTATTTCTCCTTTTCTTATTAACTGATTTCTCCTTGGGATCAGGAGAAATTTGGGTCATTTTGACATAATGAACCCTCTCCAAAGTTTCCCCACTCTTTTCCTCTAGTGATATCATGGACAATACTTAAGGCTTCACCCCCACAGTCAGTCGTTGGCAATCTAAACAAAAATACATTTGCATTGTTGATATGTCATAGCATGGTAATCCTAATTAATGATTAATTACAAGTTGGGGGAAACAAGGGTATTACAATGTCTTACTAATAATGATCTCTATGAGATTTGTAGGACTTATGAACACCTACCCAGTTATGTCAGATCTCTAGAAATGTTCATCTGTGCCTGTAACATTGATTTATGACTTTTGTCAGTCTAACACTCATAGAGATGTGAATTGTAGAGCCCTGTAAGCCTTGGCAAACCATTTTGAAAAACAACAGTGGAAGAAATTGGTAATTTCAACACTAGCGTAGGTAGAAACCAAGGACGAGGTTGAGGTGAAGTACTAAGAAGACCTATTCAATGCTAAAATTGTGACAACCCTGGTCATACTTTTTAGGAGGCCTAGTTGTGGCCACTGTCGAGCCACTAGCCATAACACTAAACATTGTTTGAAGCTTCTAGAGAAATGTGAAGCTTGGATTTTCCAAAGGAATGCTAACCTAGTTAAATTTTAACCCTGACCTATGGGAGACGATGGGGGGTCACAAGTTGAAGAGAGGTGTAGCCCAAACATGTGGCGACAAAGGATTTAGTATGCTAGGGAAGATTAGAAAGGTGGTTCCCATTGTACCTAACTTTGACACAACACAACATAAGAAAAATTATAGAGAGAACCTCGACCTTATATAGGGGACAATTGCTAATGCAAGATCAAATGTTTCTTTATTCTCCCTCGAGAATACAAGAAGCCAACACACTAAGAAGGAGAATATTGCCAAAGAAGAAGGATAATTGGAGCACTCATCGTCAACCTAGCACAATCAAATGCCATGCCCATGAAGGAGAGAGTTTGACCATGTCAATGGCCCTAGCTTATGTAAGCCATAGTTTAATCATTCCTCTTAGGCATGTTAGTGCAAAGATATGAAAATTTTCAATTCCTTAGTTGAAACTTATTGATATGCGAAGAGAGGTGAGTCTCCAAGCACACTTCCCTATTGAGGTAAGCATGCAAAGATATGAATTGCATGCCAACAATATGGATTGATTGAACAACCTACACATTCCAAGGTAGGTTTGGAATTATCAATCACTATGGAGTGCACAAACCATAAATAGAGAGTTAATCCAACCACTGATGCTTATTCATGCTTGTGCTTTGGACACTTAGGACAAAGGTGCTCCTCAAACTATTCCACCCAAGGTTTATCATACCCTACAACACAAATCCATAAGGCCATATTTATTGTATACTCTTCTATTAATAAATCTCTTAGGAAATATTTCTCCTTTTATAAAAAAAAATGGGTTTTAGCCTTGAGATACAAGTTTCTCTAGTGAAATTGACCTAAAGACTTGGTCAAAGACAACTAGTGGTCCAATATTACCAATGTCTTCAAAACTATGCAACGAACAAAATTAGGTGAGTAGATTTTAGATTTTACAGGACATTACACATAGTACGAATTGATGCCAATGAATAAAGTTGATACAACTATAATAGATATAAATAGATGTATTATGTCTATGTCAAATGATTCTAAAATGTTTAATGCACAATGTCTTCTCTAATCCCAATCTTTTCAACGACGGACAATTACTTATGTACAAGTCTTTAAGTTTGGGCATTAGTCCGTCATTGATCACACCATACTGAAAGGGTCCCACTATACTCTCAAACTTGTCCAACCTATCCAACCGCAATTCCTCTAACATCGGAAGATCGTCACTCTCAATTTCCAGTGCTTCAAACTCCGCGCATAGAAATACCAGTAACTTCTTTAAACTAGATAATTTCTTTGTTCCCAATCTCTTCAACGATCTACAATCCTGTATATATATTTCTTCGAGTTCGGGCATTGTTTCTTCACTTGACACAACAGATGATCCCACCATACTTTTCAACATTGGAAAGCCCCCGCCTACAATTCCATTCCCAATTTCGCACGCCGGAAGCTCCCTAAGTTGGGAACAGAAGCGCAACTCCAAAGTTCTCAGATTTTGAAACTGAGAAATGCAGTTGGGTAAACTTACAACGTTATTTCTCAGATTTTGAAACTGAGAAACAACGTTGTTCCCACTAAGTTATTCTTATAAAATAATAATGAGAGTGGGCCTTAATTGGTCTCACCTTTAGAAAAAGTTGGAATTATTGTATTTTACTTTTAGAAAAAGTTTGAATTACATTTTCATTGTGTTTAATCTTTAGAAAAATTTGATGCAAACTACGATGATTTTAACTGTTGTAATAATAACACTCTAAAATATTTTAATTTGGGTGTGTTTAAGAGTGCTGCATCATACAGTGTTGCAATGTTGGAAATGTATGCGAAAATATATTTTTCGTCTTCCAATGCGAAAATGTATGGAATACTTTCCTCTCAAAATACCGGGGATATAAGTAGTGATAACAATTATGCTAAACCTTGCAAGGGTTTTATTACAACAAACTCTCATACTCAAAGTCTTAGAAATCCTCAAAGGAAGGGCCTCTAAGTTTAACAAAAACTTATGTGCCCTATGGAGAGGAGGTCTGTTATGATCATTATCACAACTGGATCAGAGAGCTCAATGAATGTGTGCCTTTTGATATGTGCCATGCTAGG
The DNA here is from genome assembly GCA_000966675.3 of Picea glauca. Classification (NCBI taxonomy): domain Eukaryota; kingdom Viridiplantae; phylum Streptophyta; class Pinopsida; order Pinales; family Pinaceae; genus Picea; species Picea glauca. Next base: position 271,841 of record JZKD02S0812155.1, on the reverse strand, counting down.
ATAGGTATTGGAAGGTAGAGCTCACGTTCAAGATGAGGATGTGTTTCTTGGTGCAGTTAAAAATGTGACACATTGCAGTTTTGGCGTTCAGATCATGATAAATGTTGGGTATTTGATGAACAATCTACATATCAAGTGTTTGATGAAATCCATGCATGCCAAGTGTTATAAAAAACACATGAATACCATGTGTTTGATAAAAACAATTGTCCTACAAGTGTTCAAGTGTTTGATAAAATGCATATTTGACAAGGGTTTGCTAAAACCTTTGAATACCAAGTATTTGATGAAATAGCTACCTGACTGTTATTTGGTGAAACCACTATTATAAAGAATAGATTCTAGATGATGGTAAAGTCTCTTAGTGGAAATACCATACTTTTGTGAGTGAATTCAGATGATTTTCTAGTAAACTTAAAGCAACAATTATAGATTTATAGAGAGTCCATGTGGAACAACATTGTCTCATTTTTTAGGGTAAACAATTGGAATACTAGTCTTTAATGTCTGACTATATATTATGCAAAGATTCAACTATCCATTTGGTATTGCAATTATAGAGAGGAGTTGTGGGACCTAGGATCTCTTCAATTTCAAAGTTGGTTTCCTTTAAGGATGTATTGAAAAATAAAAAAATATTTCACTTCAGCTGCTTCAACTCCTTCTCTACCTAGTTCCTAAATAGTGGATAAAGTGGAAGATGAACCATTGGAGGAAATTATAGTTCCTGAGTTCACTCAAATACATCAAAATTGTGAATCATTTGTTGTTATTTGCATATTTAATGGTCATGGCCTCTTTCATTGGATTTATACTAGTGGATCCACTCAACTTGCACAAATAATTATGAGATATATCTCTGTTTCAAAGGTTTGTTTATAGTTCATATTTTTTTTTATCATGTTGAATGTGAGCAAGTCTTTTAGGAGGGTCCTTGGTTTAAGGGACAAGTGAGACTTTTTATAACTCCTTGGTTCCCAAAATTTGATCCAATCTCTATGCCAGTTACTTGGATGCTAGTATGGGTTCCTATCCCAAATTTTCCCTTACATTTCTAGCATATTTCAGTTATGGAGGATATTCAGAATACTTTTGGTAGTTACACAAAAACATATTTTGAGAGAGATTTAGCAAGATTATGCATATATGCTAGATCGACCTAAGTATGGATCTTCTAGACAAAATGATCCTCAAATGGAAAAAATTTAGATGGTAAAGGTCTTGGATTATGAGAATACAACATTCCATAATAGGATCTATCATATTTTAGGACATCTACAGAATTCTTCTCCTCATGAATGAGTTCATCCTTCACTAAAAAAGGGGCCAAATCGAAATAAAAAAGTTTGACATTTCCGCCAGTTGAAGATGAGGAAAAGGCTAATGAACATTAGTAAACAATATATTTAGAGAAGTTTAATATCGATTGTCTCGAGGTGTTGATTGGAGAACCCTATCATGTTTTGGAGGCTTAAGAAAAGGACATGGATAATGGGATTTCCTCATTGAGAATGGTAGTGAACATGTCATCCCTCTTGGTGGAATGAAGCAACTTCATGAAACTAACAACTTTGATTCTGACAAGGAATTGATCCCCTCTTAAATTCTTAAACTCTCGTCTTCTAAATTATAGGTGGTCATTATAGATCCTTCTTCAAGTGGGAGCCATAAAGTTAAAAAGAAGGAGAAAAAGGTTATGATTGATGATTAATTTTTAAAGTGTTAAAAATGACATGTTCATTAATTATATAACTTTACTTTGCAATGCAATCTTCAATTACATCTACATTATATTTATAAAGTACTTGTAACACCTAAAGAATGTCGCTTTCATTTTGTTTTGGGATGAAAAAATTGTGATTTAAAAAAAAAATATAAAAATTATCATCTATCTTATTTGAAAAGAAAAATCAAAATTAAAATTTTTCCTATCCATTTTTCTCTAATTACTTCCAACTAAAACACAAACTATTAAATAACATTAAGTTATCATCTATATTTTGGAAAAATAAAATAAAAAATTAATTTCCTCTTTCCACTTTTTTATTTTCTCTCATTACCCTAATTATAATTAAAACTACAATTTATTAACATGGTAGCATACTTATAAGATTCTCCTAATAATCCAATTAGGAAGGTATTTGTGTTTTGAAGTTGAAAAGAGTTATAATTAAAATTTATTAACATAGTAAAATACTATGTAATATTCTCCTAGTAATCCAATTATAAAGGTATTTGAGTTTTGAAGTTGAAAAGGGAATTTACAATGTGGTTTTTAACATAATGATGCATAATTTTATATCAATTGCAATTTTCAATACTATTGTATTTTGCATATAAGATGTGAATCTTTTTTATTAGAAGGTGGTAAAATTTATTACAATTTAGTTGTCAATTGATAGTGAGGATGGCCATTATTGATTATTATTCATGAATACAAGCTAACTCATCACTGTTATTTAAAGAAAACCCGTTAGTGGTTGGTAAGGGGGTAGACTTTCACTTCTCTTAGATACCTCTAGATCTTGAATCATTCCTTACATCCAAGAAAAATGAATTCAAAATCAATCAAAAACAATATATAAGATGTGAACTTATACATCGTATGCAAGTTTTAACACATTATATTTTTTCAAAATATGAATTTTTCAATTTTGTAAGATTCTCTTCATAATTGCATTATTAAGTTATATGAGTTTTGAAGTTGAAAAGGACAATTACATTATGGACATTACCACATTAGTGCAAAAGTTTATGTCAATTGTAATTTGCAATAATACTACATTTTACATAGAAAGTGTGCTTACACATTATGCACATTTCAATATGTTATGGGTACAAATATAAAAATATAAAAATGGGTAACACTTTTATAAGTTTATTTTATTTTTATGAAAAATATTATAAAATGTTATATTGTTTCAACTTCAATTCATATAAATTTATATTTTAATATGTTATAGGTACAAATATAAAAATGGCTAATACTTTTATTTCATTTTTATGAAAAATATTATAAAATTTTATATTTCTTCAACTTCAATTTGTATAAACTCATATTTTTGTTGAGAATTTTATTTTGAAATTTTGTAGAAAATTGTGGTACCTTCATTATATATAGAGAGATAAATCTGATGTTTATTAACTGCATATACTTTAAAATTTTAGGTAAGGATAATGAGTGACTTATGTGAACATCTAGTTTTTAAAGAGATGGTTATTCATTTTAGGGGAACAAAATATATGCTCACAATATAAACAAATTGCACTAGTGCTTGGACCATATTTTGTGATTTTTCGATTTAAGTACTATTTTGTATTATTTATCAAAATATAGTARAAATTTAACACATGATGTGGAAGAGAAGGGATGATGGAATCGAGTGGAGGTGAAAAGGGGTAGTAGCTAGGGTTTGAGTGTGTGAATTGAAGGTTAGACAAGGGTAGAGGATGGTACACAAATTTTTGGTGGTCAGAGATGAAGAGCTAATGGAGAAGGGTGGGGGCCTAATCCCAAAGGCAGGGAAATCCTTTAAGGAAGTAGTCATGGGAGGCTTAGGCCCAACCTTGATGGATAATGAAATGGGGGAGGGGGAGGAGGGCGAGGGAGATGCAACAATGTAGGAACAACTAGGCATCCAAGAAAGAAAGCAACAATCCACAACTCACATGCTGAGGAACAAATGTTTACAAAAGATTGAGAAAAACCCCAGGTATGAGATAACTTCCCGAAATACTGGGAGCTATATAAATACATGAGATATCACACAAATATTGGGAAGTTCATGGGCATATGGCCCTCGAAAAAGGAACTAATAACGTGGGTAAATACTCAATGTAAACCTAAAGGAAACATTGAACTAAAACTGGGATCGAAGGGTTTTTTTACCATTATTTTTACCTGTACTGAGGATAGAGAGAGGATCTTTGAAGAAGGACCCTACTTCTTCAACTCTGCTAGTCTTCATCTATGATATTGGACATAGAGGTTCTCACCAAACAAGGAGGATTTTACAGAATCCCTAGTATGGATTAGAGTGTACTCATTGCCATAGGAATTCTTCCTGACTCTATAAGCATATTGTACCAAGATACATAGTGGACCCAAAGTTTAGATTATGAGCACATTCCCTTTCAATGTAGGAAATTCCATGAGCATGGGAATCTACTCAGAGACTGCCTAAAGAATGAAGATAATAACCTAGGAAAAACGGGAGAGGAAGAAGATAAGGAATGCTTTAAGAAATTTCCGAGCAAAAGAATAATTGGAAGGAAGCAAAGAAAATCAACTCAGGGGGTTAGTAATCCACCCAATAGATTCCAATCGCTTGTAGAGGAACAAGGAGAAGAGAACAATGGGGAATACCCCTTAGATAATGGAGAAGGAAATGAAACATAACTGAGTTAGAAGCCCGAAGCCTAAAAAAGGAGGAAAACAAACACACAATTGAACCAAATGGAAATTCAGGAGAAAGTAGAAGAGATATATGATATAATTGCAACAAAACATAACACACATGTATTAGATGAGGAAATGGCAACTAGAGACATGGAGCTTGAAGACTAGTTATCGATATGTCAGCCTTGGTAGCAAAGCATGGGGAGAAACATATGCATAATCATTTAGAGATCCAACTAAGACAACTTTAGAAAGATCTAATAAAAAGGAAAGGGAAAGTTGGGAATGCTCCTAAAAAAAATACATCGTCAGGAGGACTAGGAGTCAAAACTAATCCCTTGAAAGCTCAGAAGAAGACACGAACATACGAAAAGAAGAGAGGTAGGAAACCATCCACAAAATTTCTAGAAGAAACAAGAGATTTATTGGTAAAATCATGGAAAACGATGGGTATCCTAGAGAAGTACTTCTCCAACTGACCAAAATTTTAAAATGAAGATTATATATTAGAGTATAAGAGGCTTGAATGTGCCCTCCTAGCATGAGATTCTCAAGAAACATATCGACTAGGAAAAACCAACTATAATGATATCGCAAGAGACTAAGAGTAATAAGGAATCAATGATGCAGATAGCCTAGAAAATATGGAGATAGTGTAAAGCGGAGATAGTAGAAGAAAAAGGAGGATCAAGTGGTATGACACTTCCGTTGGGACCTAAACTAATTCACACAGATATATTGTCGACTATTCCAAAACTTATATCTTAGCCAAATTTTGTTTTATAGGTTCTAGAGAGTGGGGGTATTTAACAAATGCTTACGACCCCTTCAATCGTTCAACGAGGAGGGCCTTTTTAGACTCCATCTATTCCCAGGGTATGCTTTTGAAGGACATAACTTGGATTCTTGGAGGAGATTTTAATATGATTACATCCTTTCAAGATAAGAAAGATGGTCTTAGGAAGCTAGAAGAAAAAAATGAAGCATTTAAGGAAACCATAGATAAATTGAGGTTGATTGACATCCAAACTAACAATGGGATGCAAACCTGGAACAACAAAAGAGGAGGCCTCCACCAAATAGTGACCAGACTCGATCATTTCCTAGTCTTCAAGAGTATGATTCAAATTGGACAATCAATATCCACATAAATATTATCCTACACAGGATCGGACCACTGACCCATCCTTCTCTCTTGGGAATGTAATGACCCCCCTAGACCAAAACGATTTCTATTTGAATGGTTTTGTATGGAACATTCAAATTTCTTACAAAATATTAAAACCTAGTGGCAGGATAGATCAAACCTGGGACGAACAAAAATGTATCGTTTCCAGCAGAAGTTGAAACATGTCAAGTACATGATAAAAATACGGAATAAAGAAGTCTTTGGGAACATATTTGAAGAAAAGTTATTGTTCGAAAAGGAAATGGAGATGTTGTAGAGAGAAATTATATAGAATGGCAGCTCAAAAGACCTCGCCATCGAAGACAGATAGCTAAAACAAGAAATAGATCAGAGAGAGAAACAATAAGGGATATTATGGAAGCAAAAATCTAGGATTAGATGGCTAAGGGAAGGAGATAAGAACACCAAATTTTACCATAACTCCCTCCTCAAACAAATAAGAAGAAATAGGATAAGACTCTTAGAAACTCAGTAGGTGAAAAGTTAGAGAGACGTGAGGATATGGAGGTAGAGCTGGTAAATCATTTTAGTGGTCTCTTGACAGAACCAGAGGAAGATTGTGAAGTTGCAACTAAAGCCATTGTCAACTCTATTCTGACCTAGGTATCTCATTAGCATAACCATAATCTAATGTTCCCTAACACTATGGAAAAGGCAGATCAAACGATCAAAGAAATGGCGGGTAGGTAATCCCTTGGGCCTAATGGCTTTACCATAGATTTCTTCCACACATTTTGGCCGATCATAGGGAAAGAGGTCTAGGAGGTGGTTGAGGAACCCAAAACTTCAGGCACAGTGTTACAAGCTTTCAACTCAACTTTTCTAACGTTGATCTCGAAGGAGCATGAAGCAAACAAGGAAGATAAGTACAATCCTATATCTTTATGCAATGTTATCTACAAAATTTTCTTCAAAGTAGTTTCTAATCATTTAAATCCAATCATGAACTTGGTCATCTCCCCAGAGAAAGGGAGGTTTACAGAAGGCAGGCAAATTCTGACGACATTATCCTCTCTCACGAGTCTATTCATTCTCTAAAAAAAAAAATAATTCTTGATGGCATTATCTATTTTCATGAGTCTATTCATTCTTGACGGCATTAAAGTACAGACGTAACTGAGCCCAATTCAATCAACTCGTTGTTTGTCTCAGCTCTTAGAAAAAAATTGTTCCTATAATGCTCAGTTAAAATGGAGGTGGGTGTCCATAGTTTCACCCTCGGGTTCCCTTTCTTTTTTTTTTGTTTGTGTCACCATCGTGTGAGTGCTTTAATTATTCCACTTATTGTAAGCTTTTGACAAAGCCTATATCAATGGGTTCCCTTGCTTTTTTTGGTGTCGCGATCGTGCGAGTGCTTTAATTATTCTACGTACTGTAATCTTTTGACAAAGCCTATATCAACGAATCATTTCAATGATGTAAGTAGCCTCCCATGAGATGAAATGATGGTATATGGATTGTTTTCAAAAGTTTATTTCATTAAATTTGGTTTATTAGATTTTAATAAAGGTAATAATTTAAGTGAAGATTTGATATTTTTACGTTAATTTCATAAGATTTGGTGTCTTTATGTCAATCCCACTTAAAGCATAGGTGGTTTTGAGTAGAGTTTAAAGTAATCTTAAAAGCATCTTGTCTTCCATGTTGTTTATCTTATTCTTGTACAATAGGTACCTAGTCATAGACATGTTCTTAATAAGGTAAACAATGGTTTTTATGAGGAGGGTGTATTGCAACCTTTAATTTTGAGATAATAAGTTATAAACCACTTTTGGATTTGTTCTATCTTTCTCAACGATTCTTTAAACATGTTACAATTCCAAACTTCACAATCATGTAGGATAACATGAGTGATGAGAGTTTCAAATAGGAGTTTCTTATTATATCATAGTTAAAATTCCATTCATTTACAACTCTTTTCAAGTCCATAATAAGATTTCCATCTTCCATTTATCTTTTTGTCGATGTTATAGTTCAAGTTAAGTTTGTGATGAAAATCAATGTTTAAAATATAATAAAAGATTAAGTTTTTATTTATGTAATACATTTTCAAATTTTTATTTGATTAAATTACTTCTAACATGTTATGTGTTATTAATAGTGGTACAATTTATGATATTATAGTAAGATTTTTTCAATAAAATATTTTTTATCGTGTTTAAAATATAAAAGATATTTGTATTGTCACTATTCAATAATATAAATATTATTTAGGATAATTAATAAATTGGGATAATGATAATGTCATTATTAACTTTGAGATACTTGACATGATCTAGTTAGTTTCTCTTGATATTCATTATGATGAATTCTGTATTATTGCATATTTTAATTATGTGAAGTAATGACATTTTAAAACGTAACCCCATACACTACAATGCGAAAATCCACCATAGAGAATTTAGACAACTAAATACTAAAGAAAATAAAGGGAAAACACAAGCGTAGCGTAAGGGGAGTGGAATGTTGAAATAATGTAACTGCGAAGAGCATTCTTATTATTATTTTGTTATTGGATTAAATACCCATTGTGGATTAATCATGTTATTATTATTATTGGATTAAATCCCCATTGAGGATTAATCAAGTCGGTAATTGTATAAGGACCAAATCCCCTTTTGCAGATTGGTCATCGGAGAATTACAAAGTGCAGAATAAGAAGTCGGCCCCAACAGTTATAATGAAAGGGACAAAATTAATTAAAGGTGGGTTTACCCACCTAGAGTGAGAGGTCGGCCCTGCCAGATGGTGACTCTTCACACGTGCCAGATTGATATAAATAAGAGG